>VYZP01018991.1:0-105726 GCA_013400635.1 Hypocryptadius cinnamomeus
CTGCTCTAGGCCAGCCTTCCCAAGGCATCAATTTCACCTCATCTGTCCCTGTTCTTAAATCCCAGCAGCCCACAACATTGTCTTGGTACTCTGGGGAAGATCAGGAGCAGAGGCTGTAAAATAGATTGTCCCAATGGATTGTCCCAATGGATTTCCATGGTCCAAATGCTTCTGTTTGTTCTCTTCCAGGCCAGAATAAGGTTTTAGCTCAATCCTTCCTCATACACAAACCAAGATAAGCACAGTCACTTTAATAATAAAGAAATTGTTTCATCTCCACAATATTTTAGTTCTCCAAAACATGCTCATGGATATTTTTGCAAAACTCAGAAATATCTTTGGATTTTTTTCTAGCTTTGCTCATTTGTGCCTTTGCATGTTCATTTGGTTTACACTTGCACAAGCTGTGCATCCTCCCTCAGCCCAAAACAGATTCTCCACAAATGCTGGAGCCCTGAGCTGCAGATTTTTGGGACACAAGATGGGATTAACCTCAGTTTGTTGTCTAAAAGTCAGGTATTGAGCCCAAGTGGAATGTCTGGTTTGTATTCCTGCCAGTGAAGAAACAAGTCCATTAAAAGAATGAACAGCTACACTGAACTCACACTTCTACATTAAATAGGAGTGAATAAAAACCAGTTTTCTGCTGCTGATTACCCAGCACTAAGAAATAATGTCACAGTGGTTTAATTTCCAAATGTACAGATAAATATAAACCCCTCTTCAAGGATCACTTTGATCCCACAGGGATCCACCCTATTGTTGGATGTGCATTTTAAGGGTACATCTGGGTTTAAGAATCCTAGTGCGCAAATAAAGCAGCTTGGCTTCAGACTTGCAGGCAGAAATCCCACAGCATGTTCACAGCAACAGCTTTTTGGCTCGAATTTCTCTGAAGGGTCCCACTTTTCATTTAATTACATTCCGTGTAAATCATAAATAAAGCTATTTTTAAAACTGAGACTTCTTCTAATGTAGGAAGTTTTCAAGGGAGCTGGAGTTTGCAGAGAAGGAGCATCCACCAGGCAGGGCAGAGTGAGGAAAATAAAATCTGAGCAATAACTGAGATCTCTGAGCAATCAGAACTCATTCCAGGTCCTGCTGGCTGCACTAAAGGCTCAGAACCAAACACTTCAAAGTTCCCTAAGGAAATGTACAATACGGTGAAGTCTGTGATTACTGGAGGTGCCTGTAAGATGGAAACAGAGAGAGCCCTGAGACTGTTGTATTGTGGAAGTTGGAAGGCAAAAATCGGGAGTAGAGTGGGAGAAAGTGCAGCAGGCTTGCTGTCCTTAGAGCTTCCACCTCAGCACTCACATAAAATCATAAAATCACAGAATCATCAAGGTTAGAAAAGATCTCTTTATTACTGTGATTGCTCAGCATCCCATCAATGACAATTAAATATTTCTAATGTGTTTGTTATAGAAATAACACAGAAGTGGCTTCATTTTCTGCTGCCTGGTACCATTTACTTTTTCCTGTGCAACAGAAAGTGCAAATGGATGTGAGACTTCACCACACCACTGTGTGAGTGTCCAAGATCTAATTGGAGAGTCGAAATGCAAATGGATCTAATTGCTCCTTGCATAATACAATTGTATGTTCACTGTCTTTAACAGGGTGCCCAGAGCAGCTGTGGCAGCCCCTGCATCCCTGGCAGTGCCCAAAGCCAGGCTGGATGGGGCTTGGAGCATCCTGGGACAGTGGAAGGAGTCCCTGCCCATGGCAGGGGGTGGAACAAGATGAGCTTTAAATCCCCTCTAAACCCAAACCATTCCATGACTATAAAATATAAATCCCTCATATACGGGTCAGAAAAACCTGAAATGCAACATCTCACTTTGAGAAGCTGGAGGGATTAAAAACCCAAGCCTGGTACTGAACTAAGCTGGCCTTTTTCAGCAGCTTAGGCAAACAGAGGCCCAGGGAGAAGAAGCAAAGCACTGTGAGTGACCTTGCCCTGGCTGGGGGTTGTGAACAGGAGCTCAGGAGAACTGGCAGGGAGATGTGTAGGAGAAAATCTTGGACAGGACTGCAGTGGACAGGGTGAAGGCACAGGGAAGGGAAAATAAAGGTGACTCAATGAGTCAGTTTGAAGGCAAGCTTTGCTCTGGCTCAGAAAAATAACTAAGCACAGTTCTTGCAGTTTGGTCAATACATCAATGTTTTAGGAACAGTGAGTGGAAATTTGGGAATGAGGAGCGGTGCAGAGGGAGCTCAGAGGACTCAGGCTGTTGGGGAGGGAGGTGTTGAGGCTGCCTGGTGGGTTAAGGTGAATGGCTGCACCACCAGAGCCTGCACAAGTGTTTGCAGAAGTCCTCCCTTCAGGAAATGTTCCGGCAGGAGTGTGGATGTACACAGAACCCCAATGAACAGGCACAGTCGTGGTAAAAATTGTTCTGTGAAATGCCCAAACAAAAGTGGTTTTAAGCTGTGATGCCTCTGTGAATGTCTTTAGCAGAAGAAAAGCTGAATTTTATGTGAGAAGTGTGTTTTTCTGCCCCTCTTCCTTCTCTTTCCTGGTGCAAGCTCAGTGTGATTGGTTTGATGTTAAATGTTCCAGGCCTTGCTCTCCACTCTGTGTCTGTGGAGCAGGAGAGCCACAGGGTCACACCACCCAATCTGAGCAATTTCTCTCATCTAAATGGATACATCTCTGCTGGGAAATGGTGCCCACAATTTCTTTACCCCTAAACAAGGTTTGCTTTTCCATTGTCTCATCTTTGTCTCCTTAGAGGAAGAATGTTTTATTTTCAGAAGAGGAACAAATAGAAAATCATGAGGAGAAACATTCTGTGGTCAGTGGGCTCCACATTTTGTTCCTTCTCTGAAATCTGCTGATATTTGCTTTAGGTGTATATAGTGGGGTTTGACCTTGCAGGTTTTCTACATTTCTTAAATCTCATAAAAATTAATAAAAAACAGATGATCATCTCGCTTGCCTTATGCTTGTTCTGTGTTTATTTATTTCTATTTGCATCTCCTGTCTTTGTTATTTACTCATCCACCTTGTTTATAAATACTGATGCTACTTTGTGGTTTGTTTTTTGCCTCTCCACACCCACTATAGCAAAGTCTCCATACTCATTATAGCAAAGCAAATCAGTGAAACCTGGTCTTATGTTCTACTTTCTTAAGGAAAGAGAATTCAGAAAAGATGAATTGCATAGTTAAAGCAGAAGAGGGGGAGAGGAAGGGAAGCAATAATGGGACAGACTTTGTTCCAAAAGTAAAAGGCTGACTTAGCCAGACCTATCTACTGTTGACTTTAAAGAAATTAAACTCACTGAGCTGGACTCTGGTTAAAGAAGGTTTGAGTCACTGCTAAAAATGTGCAAACATTCGGATAAGATAAGAACCCTGAGCTTTTTCTTCGTAGGCCTGAGGAATGATGTTGTACCAGAAGGAGAAGTGCTGTGAGCAAACATCCTCTTGATGGCACCGTTTTGTTCTGAGCTTTTGTTTGTCCCGTTGCTCCCCTGTGTTCAAATCTCCCATCTCCTGGGCTCCTTCCTTCCTGCTGGGCAGGACTTCAGGGATGCACTTGAGAGAAGATGAAGAGCACTGGAGGCACCCTGGAAGAGGAAAACAAGAATGATCAAAGGTTTAAAAAACAACCGTGACCTTTGGTGTATGAATGGGGTTTATGAAATGTGGAGAGGAGCAACGGAAGACACATAATGTTCTTAAAATACTTAAAAGTTAGAGGCAAAATGTGAAAATGTTCCCCATGTGCAGCATAAATAAGAACAGTAGTAAAAGTTTTAAATCACAGCAAAGGCAATGTTGTTACAGAATGTTCTGAGGAGAATGAGGCGCTGAATTGCCATGGGGTGCGTGGCATTGCTGTCATTGCACAGTCTGAAGAACAGAAAACTCCAACACTCTTTGGGAATGAGGTTAATTAACTCCAGTACCAAATCTCAAGGGGAGAAAATCTGACCCTTTCAAATCAGTGGGATATTATGAAGAACATCCTTGTGTGGTTTCCCTTATCAGCTTCCCCATGCTAAGCAGAAGAATTTACGATAATAAAAACATTTGAATGGCAAAAAGCCCTTTAAAATATTGTCATATATTATCCCAAGCTTCACAAAGATGGTGTTTTGTGTATTCTTCAGCTTTTGGTGACAATTGAATAATGTCTTTTTTCCTTTTCTCCCTGAAATAGATGTTGGGTTTATATTCCAATGGGAAGCACATGAGTACTTTCTTTCCAGCTCTCTTCATACTAAGAACAGCCCTGGAATTTAAAAAAGTCCTGTGTGTTTTTTCATGCTGGTGCATAAAAATCAGTGTTTGACTGAAGAAGCACAAAGCAGAGCTTTGATGTGCTGGTCATCTTCACACAGCAAACCCAGCCTTGGGCCTAAGGGGACTCGGGTTATGGATGCTGCTCCAAAGGTTGAGGTCTTGATCTTGCAGGTTGAGCTACTGACAATGTTCCACCAAATATCCCTTGGCTTGGGGTGATCTGAAGCTGTCAGGGACCAAGAGAAAAGGAAAACCCTAGTTTTCTTTTCCTCCAAACATAACTGGCTATTGGCCATACCCTCCAGACCAAAGCTCCATCTTCTCTCGGTGTTTAATGATCTCTCTGATGAAGGTGCTGTTGCTGAATCCTTGTCTTTAGGTCAGTGTTGGGTACACTCCCAACCCCAGTTTGGTTTTGGGACCAGTGTGTTGTTTGTACTTGCTCTGGGCAACAGCTCAGCAAAGAAGGAATTTTCTTCATCAAGGATAAGGTTGGTGAGCAGTTGGCAGAATCTGTGATAGCTCCTGTCTGCTCCCATAGATCTGTAAAAGCCAGATGCATTTTATTTATTTTATGATTATTTATTTTATTTTATTTTATTTTATTTTTTGCATGCCACTGTGTTAGAAAGTCTGGCTCCTGACTCAGTCCCAATGTAAATAAATGCTATATGTCTGACCAGTGTTTATGGCATGAAGGATAAACTGCAAGGCCCTGCTCAGAGCCGAAATCCGGTGCTCTTCATTAACTCTTTGATGTTTTAGCAGAGGTAAAAATATATCTTGAAATCAAATCAAATAAAATTTAAAAAAATCAACTATATCTTGAATTTACCCAAGGAAGAGAAGAATTCTCTGCCTGATTGTGGTAAGGACACTCCAGAGCATCAAGGTTTGTTTGTGCATGGTTTGATGAGGCACTTAACTTCCACTGCAGTCCTTCTGGGGAATGCTGCAGCCCACAGGGCTGCAAAATCCAAATTTTACAAATCATGCTCCTCTTGGGATGGGCAGCAGCAAGGCTATGAAACCAAACAGTTGTGACCTTTGCTGAAAGAGAAATTGAAATGAAGTCGTGGAAAGAGTGTGACATCTGAAACTCGGCCCTTCCTGGTGGGGAAACCTTTCCAAAGCATTGCTAAAGTTTGGTTTAGGGAAGATTTCAAGCAAAGCCACCCTGGCTGCTGGGTAAGAGGCCTTTGTGTCTTGCATCCAAACATGAAAGAAGGGCTGGTGCATTTCCTGTAAAGATGACTTTGCTTTTTATTCAGCTGGTGGACATGTGATACCCATTCGGGGCTACCTAAAAGCAGAGGCCAGACAAAATTAAGGGACTAAAAAGCAAGAATATTTATTGAAGGCCTTCAGGTACATTTAGGGCAGATGAAGCCCCCCAGGAGCTACACCCAAAATGCATGACAAGTCACAGGTTTCCACACTTTCATAAGTTTGGGCCTTTTGCATATCGGGGGTTGATCTGCCAATTACAGCTGAAGATAATTAAGTCATTTACCCCAAGTTTGTTTCTCCCAACTCACTTTTGTTTCCATCTCTGGGAGCCTAAGGCAGTCAGGTGTCCTGGACTGCCAGGCCTGGAGAGGAATTGTTGTGTCTGCCCAAAATGGGAAAGCAGCAGCTCACACTGTGTGTTATGTTATCCACTAAAGAATTGCAGGGTTACAAATATATGGAATATACAAAAGCTAAAATCCCTGAGGCACCGCATGGAATAGCTTCGTTGTGGGAGCTGGGAAGAGCACAGTGCTGGGGTGAACACAGACAGTGATTGATGGGATGTTGCTGGAGGAACGAGGGAAAAGCTCTAGAAAGGTCTCAAGATCATGTCCAGTCTCTATCAGGCATCCATATCATAATGGCATCCATAAATACATCAAGATTTTCAACTCCACACTGAGTTCCACTGCTGCTGTGAGATTGTTACTTTAAAATCTTATCTGTAATGGTCAAAACTCTCCTTATCTTTCAATTTATTGGTGTTGCCCAGCTTATGCCCATGTATTAATGAAGGCTTTGAGCAAGACTCCCAAACTTCATTTAATCAAGATTAAGTTATTGTGCCAACAGCCTTTATTTTTTACCTGGCTCTCTCCCTTCCTGACATTTATACTCATAAATGCCACTCCAAATATTATTGCCACCAAGTTTCCACTGCCAAATGGCATTTCATGCCAGAGAGCTGAATTAATAAGACAACAATCCTCTCCCCTCTACCTTCTCATCTAAACCAGCTTTTTAACCCTCTCCAAAAATTTCTTTTTCCCTTTTCCTCATTTATTCTATCCATGTTTTCCTCATCTGTTTGTGCTCTGTTGCAGGCCATCCTTTCTGGGATATGAAGCATCCCTATCACATTCCTCTAGCTCTGGCTTTGCCAGACCCAACTCCCCCTGGTTCTGAGTCACTTGTTTGCCCTCTTTCCTCAGCTCATCTCCAGGAGTCCTCTGGGATGGAGAAACTCCTATCCAATGTAAAATGAGCTCCTGCTCAGTAATTTATATTTTTTTTAAATTGGAAATTTTGCTAGAAGGGATGAATTTCTTCAAGGCATCTTTTACAAATTCTAGCAGATCCTTCCAAGCTGTGTGTTTCATTAACTGGACTATTCCTTTGGCACCAAAGGTAGGATTTTGTGATGATTGCTGCCAGCATCTTGGGAAATTCTGGATTTTTCAGTCTCATGGATTTACTTCTAGAGTTCCTTGCCGCCGTTAAGTCAAGCTGGAGTAGTTTACTTTCCTTTAGGCCGGCGTTTCAAATCTTATTTGTTATTCCCAGAATATCCTGTGGATATCCTGTAGCTTCTCTGGGTAAAGTGTTTCATTTTGTTGATTTTTTTCTTTTTAAAAATTGTGGAGTTTATGCACTTTCTCAGTTTTTCTCCAAAGTATTCCCTCCAATATTTGATAATTTGTATTAAGGTGGGCAACATGCATCTGATGTGAGCCTTTATTCCCAAAGATTTCTCATTAACAAGGAGAAATTACAATTACACCAGAACACTTTTCTACAGCAGAAGATCCCTTTGGATTTTTGCCTGTACTTTGCATTTTCAGAGGAAGAATCCAAGTGCAGCTTGTCCTGATGGAATGGCAGATGGAGCTGGGAGCCTTCTGCTCCATTTTATTGCACCACATTGTAGGAGAAACTTCTCCATCTCACATCTGCCACGTCCTCGTGAAGCTACAGAGTTCCTTGGGGAAGGAAATGTGGGAGAACAGTCTCTTCCCACCCCCTCACCCCAGTGCCATGGCAGAGAGGGATTATCCACCAGGATCAGGCTCAGAGGGACAGCAGGACCAGGTGTATTTATGGTGCTGGGGGATTCCTGGCACCCAACTGTTGGATGTGGCATCCAGCCAGGCTCCATCCTGGAGTGGATCCAGCCTGCACCCCAGCAGATCCTTGTGCCACTGCTGGCAAACAGCCTGTGGGCCAGGCTACCAGGATATGGGGTTCAAAATATGCATGGATTCCCACCAGTTGGGGTCCTGGGGAGCCCCTGCATTGCCAGGGGAGATCTTCCATTGCTCAGCCTGTGCTCTGAGATCCAAGGACACACTGTCCCCCTTGTCCTGGCTCTGGCCTGCCTTGGCTTATGCAAATATTAACCTTGGCTTTTCCCTGGCCCAGCCTGGCTCCTCACAGGGTGAGACACCACTGGCGTGAATAATGTGTCAAGAATTTTTTATGGTGGGGTTGGAAAATGCAGCTTTCCTTGAGTTAGATCTGGAATTGGCAAGAGCCACTCAGGTTTTGGACTTGGCAGAAACCTCTTCTCCTTTGGGGCAGATGGAAGGGGGTCCATGGGCACCAGAGAGCTGCATTTGGAATTATTTCCTTTAAAAACACAAGGCACTCGTGCTGCTGAATGAGGCTCTCTTTGTAGGATTCAGGCAGTCCCAGGTGGCTCCTCAGAGATGCCTAAAGGATAGGTGGGAAGAGTCCCCTGCTAAATTGGGATGCTAAAATTTGTATGTGGCATTTATCCTGACAAAAGAGGTCTCCCTTGGCCATACCAATTAAAAACCTTGCTGGTAAAATGGAAAGATTGTTTGATTAATAAGGAAAAAAACTCAAAAAAGCATATCAATATTGTATTCAGGAATGTAGAACAAATCTTGACATCTCATCCTAAATCTAATTGCAGCCCTCTTTTTATAGACTGTTTAGAGCTTACTGAAAATGAAATTAAGGCAGCTTCGATTTTGGCCCGAACATAAAGCTGAAATACTGAAATAGCATGAAAAGACATTTTTTCTTATAGTAACTTCTGACCACATGAAAATAAGGAAGCACTACAAATCTTTCAAGAAAGCCTGACTTTATGAGGTTTCCAGCATCACTTCCAGATTAAACAGATTTGGCTCAATGCTCAAGTCCAGGCTCATCTGAACCAGACACATTTGCTGAGATTTATGCCAGTTTGAGCTTTACCCCTTTCATGAGTTCTAGTTCAGCTTTTGGAAAGCTGTTTATGGGAACATTTAGGGGAACTGCAGATGGATCAGCCTGAATCTCAAAAACCTGGAGTCAACCTCCAACAGCACGCCTGGGGACACTGACCAGATCAGTGAGAGCCTGACAAACTCTGCACACAGATCTGTGGAAAGGTGGCCCAGGCTGGATTTTAATTTTGACTTTCCTCAGTTTAGGGAAGAGGGAATATTGAGGAATGGGAATGCTCAGTAAAGATCCCTTGCTGTGCTTGATTTCCAGCTGTCCTGTAACTTCCACAGGCTCCTTAGGTATCCAGAGGCCGTTGATTTTAATCAGAGGAAAGGAAAACCTGGGGATGGTGCTCTGTGCTTCCTGAGCTGATGTCAGTGATGATGCCAGGATAACAATTCCATTATTATGTGGCTGCTCAGCTTGCTAGGATCATCTTGCAGAGGAGCTGCATTGTTTTTGTCTGCACAGAGACCAAATTCCAGGTGCTTTAGAAGGCTCTGAGGTGGGATGAAGTGTAGGAATGAGGCTGAGGGAACTCCACCCCTAAGGAGTTCTCACCTCTCAGCTTCAGGTCAGGTCCGAGTGGGATGGTGGATCCCACCAGAGGGGTGTGAAAGGCTGTGAGGTGCTTCTTTATCAGTAAGACAATTTCAGGATTTTGAGACTGGTCTCAAGAAAAAGCAGCTGAATTTAAACTAGCTGTTACAAGGGAGATTATTTTTTATTTTATTTGAATATCAGTGATATGCACAATCCTGATATTTCATCTAGGAAATCAAAATACTGCTTCTTTTGATGTCTGTCGAGGGTTTGCTTTTTTTGGTTCTGAGCTCTCTCCAGGTTCATTTGAATGTGAATGCACCGAGGTTACTCTATGGAAAGGCTGCATTTACCTGCCCTAGGCAGAGATCAGCAGCCTTTTGTTCTCAAAGCAACTTTCTGGGCTGCAACAAAGGAGAGGAAAATGCTATTTTCTTATCACTACTGAACTCTATTTGCTTTATTTCATGCTGCATTTTACAAGATTCAGATGAAGCTGGACAGGATGTTTTGTTCATTTTGTAGGGAAAAAAGATAAAACAACTTAAAGTCTCCAGCAATTTCAAATGGCAAATGAAATTGTCCTAATTCAGGAAAAAAAGACTTTCACCATAGTGCCCACATTTCTGAAAGCAATGTATGTACCAGACTGGTATTTTGTGGATTTTGTTTATCATTAAAAGCAAAAAAAGGTTTATAGAGGAGATTCAGCAAAGAAGTTACCCACGACAAAATCTAATCACTTTGGATATTTTTAGTATAATGAGATCCATGCTTACAAAAGGCTCCTTGGGCTCCCAGTGGGGAGGATGTTTATAGTTCTGGACCTTCACAATTTTAACTTGATTATTTGCAGGCAACCTCATCTTCCTACTTATATAAGAGCCCAGCAGTTGTGTAATCACCAGTGTGAGATGAAAAGTCACATGGCTTGGGGTTGGTTTCTGCTCAGCTGGTCCTGGTTTCTCGCTGGGTTGCCACTCTCTTGTCTGCACCCTCCAGGAGAGGGAGTTGGATAATTTAAAGCAGCATTTCATTGTGGGCTTTTTCATGCTTTACAACTTTGTTATGGCTTCCCAAACCTCCCAGCCTGCTGGGGAAAGAGCTTCCAGGATGAGTTGTCTGGATTAATGACACACTTCTGCATGGGGCTGCTCTGTTGATGGGTCAGCAGGAGATTTTGCAGGGAGCTGTTTGCCCTCGTGCATGGACAGCTGCCCACAGATCAGTTTGCAGAGTCCAGCTCCTAATGAGCCTCAGGGCTTGGAGAGCTCTCAGGAACAATGAGGATGCAGCTCAGAGGATGGGAAGGATGGATGATCAGAGGCAGCATTCACAAGCAAACACACGTACATGTGCACAGCAGAAAATGGATTTCCTGGAGAAAACAAATCTGAATGATGTTCCCGAGGGATTGGGACTTCAACAGCTCCCATACCAGCATCAAAGGATTTTAACTGAGTGCACAGTTAAGCATTCAGACCCTGCAGCATTTAATGCCCATGTTTTGTGCCATGCTAGTTCCTAAGAGCTGTTCTTCCAAACTGCAGCTCCTGGAAATAAAAGAACAGGAGAAGAACATCTAATTTGTCCTGGATAAGAATTGGTTTATTTCCTGCAATGTTCCATCTGATGATTCTTTGTAGCTGTAGTAAAAAGCATTGTTTAGGAGACAAATTGAGAGTGGCAGTAAACACAAAAAGGTTAATGAAATACATGATTTCTGGCTCACTTGTTGGAGCAGGGAAAGCATGAGGGGTTTCAGTGTTTGGAATTCATAACTATTTCCATTATCTACCCTGTGCCTCATTTTTCTTTCTCTCTTGGCTCTAAGATCCTCTTCTTTCTTTATTGTTTCTTCATCATTCTCTTTTTTTTTTTATTTCTCCCACTGCATTTCCCATGGCCCGAGAGCTCCCTTGTGCACACCCCAACTCAAATTCTAGAAACTCCACTTGGGTTTTTCTGCTCAGTCTTGTGCTTCAGTGCCCTTTCTGGCTGATCTTTGTTAGAACATATTTCAGATTGGTTTTCTCTTCAGAACTGTACAAGGAGAGCTAAATACATATGGAAATGGAAATATGTCTATATGGAGAGCTAAATATGTGTGGAAAACTGTCCTAGCCTGGCTGGGGCACTGCAGGGCCTCCCTGGGATGTCTGCTGGTAGGAAATGAGAGTGGAGGTGATCTCCCAGCACAGGCTTTGTCTCCTGGAAGATGTAAATCCCCATTTGAAGAGCTGGAAATGGCAGAGCTTGGCTCTGTCCCTGGAGAGGCTGTGACATCTCAGCAGGTTCGAAGTGCCACTTCCCACAAACGCATCCTTCCCTTCACTACAAGACTAAAACTGCAAACATTTTCCCAAGTTTCTGTGCCATTCTCCTCGTGGCTATTTCATTTTGTTGAGTGATGGTGGTGGCTGTATGAACAAGCAAAATGTCTATTCTTTAACCTCTGCTGTAAGCTGGTTTGGATTTTCTTTAACATAAAGCAAGCAAAGAACAATGGGTTGTATTGTGCCTGATTAAATTTTCTGTGCAAAAGTTTTAATGTCCCCTGTGCACTATCTTAGCCAGGGTTACCTCACTGTAACCACAAGAGAAAGCTGAGTCAGCTGTGGATTGAGCCCCAGGTAGTGTCTGAACCCAGCTGCTGGTGGGAAAGGCATTTCCCTCTCTTCCCAAGCCTCTTCCTGTAGCAGTATCCACAGGGATGGCTGTGGGGGCAGGATTCCACTGCCAGGACACGTGTCTCATTCTCTGAGTCCTCCATGACTTCATCACTTGTAGTATAATAAAGTGAAAATCATATGTTGCAGTCACTCCTTGAGGTAGGCACGACAGCCCAGCCCTGGCAGAAGCTGATTTTAAAAACCATTTGGAAAAAACCCCAGAGGATTATTAAAATTAAAATAACCCAGAGGATTATTAAGCATTGTTTATGTGGAAAGAAGAAGAGTCACTATCAAAATGACAAGAGCAATCTATGAGTGCAAAAACTCTAAACACAAATTGCCTTTTGGTGTATATGCTTGAGAGAGGCTTTATCCTTTCGTTCCTTGTCTCTAAAGTCTGAGGAATGGTTTTTAATGGAGTGGGGCAGACAGGGTCAAGCCGAGACATGGATTTAATTCCTTACATCTATAAACAAAACCACATTTCATGCTGAACTCTGCACGATGAGAGGGAGGAGATGAGGATGGGAATTTCAGCATTACACTGTTTTTAGAGAAAAAGGGCATGAAAATGTTGACAAAGGTGATGCTGCTTGCAGGCACTTCTGTCTCTGCTGGGCACTGGAACTGAGGGGAATTGGCACTTCTGCACTTGGTTTGAAGCACCACAGAGGGGATTGTTCGTGGATCTGCTTCCCCTTGGACACAGCCAGATGCTCTGGAGGCACCACCTGGGTGAGAGCCAGGGTGGGAAGGGCAACCTGTGGCTGAAGGCAGTGGTGCCAGGGAGAGGTGTTTGCTGTCCAGAGCAGCTGTGGCTGCCCCTGGATCCCTGGCAGTGCCCAAGGCCAGGCTGGACAGGGCTTGGAGCAGCCTGGGACAGTGGGAGGTGTCCCTGCCCATGGCAGGGGTGACATGGGATGATCTAAAGTCCCTTCCAGCCCAAACCATTCCATGATTCTGTGATTTGATCAATTACAAAGCTGGAACTCAGAAATCACTTCAGATTTGTCCAACCAGTTGCTCTTAACAGACAGAGTGATGGCCCAGGGAATAAAAGGGTAAATAATCCACAGCCTTACACTCAGGAGAAGGCAAAAATTTGTTGTTTTGAACGTTTGTGGACCTGTTGGATTCTTTTCTCCATCAGCCTTGAGTTCTGGAGTCCCTCAGTGTTACCAGCCGGGGGGACTGCAGATGCTGCAGTGATTGGGGTACCTGGGACTGGTTTATTTACCAGCACCCTGCTGTACAAATTTTGGTGTATGGCAGCATGGTCGTGCACCTTCGTGAACAGATTCGTGCCAAATATTCCATTTTATCATACACCTGTACTGGGGAGCAAATGTGAGAAAACTCTATTTACTATTGCACCTTTAATTATTAAAAACAGGGCATTCAGATTGGGCTGGTGCAGGTTCATCAATTCTACCTCAAGTTTATCACCTCTACCCTTGGCAGCAATTTTTACCAGGCTCAGGGGCAGGGAAAAGAGCCATAATATTAATGTGGAATGGTCTGTAGTGATAGTTATTCCACAGCTATCCAATTTTCATCTAACCCTTGACTAACCTCTGAACACAGCCCCATTTCTTGTCACACTTTGGGCATTTTGATTTCCTTGAGAACTGTGGAGTTCAATCCAGCTCAGGATTTCCTCAGAGCAGAGAGCTTCCCATCATGGAGCTTGCTTGGCTGCTCTCTTCTCTCCAGATATATTTCAGCTGCTTCCCACTTCTTAGCTGATGCAGGCTCTTGATAATTTCAGAATTAAGTAAAAGAAGCCAGAAAACCCTAATTCCTTTTGCCTCCCCTTCCTCACACACAGAGGACTGACAGGAAAATAAGCAGTAATATGTCATCTTTAAAATAAGAAGGGGACATGCTTTCCTTGTGAAGCAGTGGAAACAGTGACATCATTCTTGGAACAGCTTTTTTCCCCTTTTCCCTTCTAATTGCGTGGAGTTTTTTAAAGCCAGGGAATCAAATCTTCCCCTCTGGAGTGGGGGAAGGTTCCCCACAGGCTGCTGGTTGTCTGGGTTTGGTATGAATCACTCTGCCCCTTTCGCAGTTCATTGACAAATTACCAGAACCAGGAGCTGGGAACTGGGGCAGCAAAAGGAAAGAGCAAAAATGAAGTCAATTGGTGAAAGAACACGAGGAGGAAACATTATTTATGGAAAATTCACTGACTGGTTCCTTATTTCTGCATTATATTCTCTTTTTTTCCACTTTAAAGGAAATGGCTCCTATAGCAGGAATGACTCACTGGTAGAAGTTGCCAGGGAGGAATGTTTGCCGGTTTCTTATTTTATTAACATTTTATCCCAGCATGGTGCCAGTGCACGTGCCAGATAAGGCCACAGATGCCAAGGCAGAGAAAAGAAACAGCAGGGGGGTGGAAAAACCTTTTTTTTTTTTTTTTGGTCAAGAACCAGTCCTGTATGTCTGCAACAGGAAGCTGTTCTTTGATGGCTGCTTGAGCTGACCTGAAATAGCATTGAGGGCTTTGTCCTGACTTCCAGGGTCTGGAGTTCTGTATCCTGACACAGCAGAGAAACTCCAGTGGGCACAGTGACAGGCCAGGTACAACACCAGCAGCTTCCTCTGCTGAAGGCTTTTTTTGCTGTGACACAGTTTGGTTGTGATGGCACCTTCTCCCCACCTCTGCAGAGCTCCTCACACATCCCCAGAGGGACCCCAGGTCCCAGGGAGAATTTAGCCTTGTGCTAATAGAGATAAGGGATGGAGAGAAGCAAGTGACATAAGGAAATAATATTTTTCGTTTTTCCTATTTCCTTTCTCTCCACCTTCACTTCAAAAAAAAGGACAGTTAAATAGAGGGAAAAAAAAAGGACACTTAAATAGAGGAAAAAATAAAGGACAGTTAAATAGAGGAAAAAACAACTACAAGGATTGAGGTCTGATGTCTGATCACTCAGTATGTGAGGGAAGCAAAGGCTGCAAAATCAGTCTGATCTCAGCAGGGAAACAAGATAGGAAAAGACTTTAAATCCAGATGATTTTTCAAGTAATATGTGATTTTTCCCAACCTGAAATACTTGCAGAGAGCAGGTTTTAGATTCATCAGTTAACAAGGCTGAGGCTAAGAGGGTTGGTGCTGGAGATGTGATTTGACACGATCCCAGTCAAATCAATCCCAATAAAGCCTTCCAGCAGAGCTGTTCTGCAAGAGGAGAGCAGTTGACCCCTCTCTGACCCCTCAGTTACAGATCTGGAGAGGTCTCAGGGCACAGAATGCTCTGCTGGTGCAAATCTACAGCTCAATTAAAGCAGGTGAAGGAAAGGAGGAGGCCTAGCAAGCAAGAACTCCTTGGTAAATCTCTTTTGGAGCAGTTCATTAAGCTCTGAGACAAGTCTGCCCTACAGAGGCCTGGCTGTCGACAGGGTGGGCACAAGCCACGGAGAAAATCTGATTTTGGAGCTGGGTGTTGGTTCCTGGTGCTCCCTATCCAGCAGGACAAACAGCCTCTGGAACTGGCGGTAGAGTTGGGCTGCTCTGCATCCAAACAGAGGCATCCCAGGAGGGATTTGGGGTTTATTTGTAGTGATTTGCTCTCTGAAGAAAAGAGTTACTCAGGAGCCTCTGTGCTTGTTTTTATAACTATCTCAGACACACAGGGGTGAATGAGCACAAAACAAGTTCAAAGCTTGCCACCTCTCAGATGTGGGAGAAGCTCTCTGGAGCAAATCAGGGAAGTGATTTCTAAATAAAAGCTACTAAAATGCTCTTAAACCCATACAATTTCATTTATTTGCTTTAGAGAGCTCACGACCTTGAACACGTCTGCAAAGAAGGTACAAAATGTTTCTCTTGGTGCTTTAGCCTTAATATGATTTACACCATAATCAGAAAGGAGTCGACAATGGAAGGCCATGATTGCAACTAAATATCTTACAGAAAAACAGCCTTAATTAACTTTCTCAGCATGCCCCAGCCCCATTAGCATTAGTTCATGGCTCAGATATTGCATACATGTCAGAATCCTGCTCAAACCCCTTGGTTTAGACAAAACAACAGGAGACATGTAAGCAGTACACAGCTCTAATCCCTGCATCCACTCCATCCAAAGTTTGGGGTTGTTTTTCTTTCAGTTGATGAAATGGAAATTCAAATGTTACTTTGACAGTGCCATAGGAAAGTCTAAAGTAGGGGCTGTAAATAGAGTTTGAGCTGACATTTCAGCTTGGAAGTTAGGGGAAGGAACGAAGCCAGCATGAATACTCACTTCAATCTTGAGGGAAAACTTAACATTTAAGAGACTTTTTTTCCCCTACTGATATTGTAATTTGTAAAGCCACATCTGAAGGCCATTTGTTTTGGCACTCAAGATATCAATTCAAAATACACTCTTATTTAACAGAAAGCTTCTTGTCACTCTCTTTTCTTACCCCATCTCCCCATTCCCTCCTTTGAATTCTTTGCAGTGACTCCTGAAGCAGGTTGGAAATGAAGCTGTTTACCAGGCTGGAAAGATGAAAAGGTTTGGTAACAAAGCTCCACTTGCTGAGCTTGGTTGGGAGCACTCCACATCACTGCTTTGTGTGCTGGCCTGAAGTTTTTAATTAAATCTGATCTAGTGCCGAGCCAGGCAGGATCCAACATCCAGAGGCAGCTGCTCTGCTGTCCAGGGCAGCATCCTGAGCTGCCTCTGCAGGGATGTTTTTGGTAAGAACCTGCAGAGCAAAGCTCTCTGAAGTGACTGAGACACAGGGTGCGTGTCAGAAAACCCACCAGGACTGGAAACTGGGAGAGCTGCCCATGGATCTTTTCCTTTGCATTCCCTTTCACTTTACTATTACAAACAATCATGAATGCTTTTAGTCTTGTGGTAGTTCTGGGAGATATTATCCTCATTTTGTACATAAGGTCTTGGATGATCCATCTGTCTAGAGAGATACTGGTTTATGCTGGGAAGCCATGCTAGCAAAGAAGAGCCTCTGGGAAGTTACTCAAGCGGGCAGCCNGTACTGGTTTATGCTGGGAAATATTTGATCAAGCCATGCTAGCAAAGAGGAGCCTCTGGGAAGTTACTCAAGCGGGCAGCCACATGAAAGGCAGTATTTGTAGGAAATCATCCTGATTTTCTGTTCTTTGTGCTCCTGAAGCTGTGTGTTCCAGAGCCCCGGGGGGGGAGCCCAGCTCGGTGCCCACCCTGGGTTGTTCAGATTGCCGTGGCAAAGCTCTGTGTGTTTACTCTCTCCTGTTCAGCTCTTTTCCTCTTTCAGTTCCTGTTGTAACAAACCCGTTTTCAGTGGAAAGAGAAATCTGCATCCAAAGCAGAGTGGGCAGCAGGGCAGGGGGGATTCTGCCCCTGTGCCCTGTGCTCAGGTGAGACCCCACCTGCAGAGCTGCCCCAGCCCTGGCCCAGCACAGGGAGGAGCTGGAGCTGCTGGAGAGACCCAGAGGAGGCACCAGGGGGATCAGAGGATGGAGCAGCTCTGCTGGGAGGGAAGGCTGGCACAGCTGGGATTGTTCACCTGGAGAGGANACATCATTCATTCTGCTGCCAGTTTCCCCTTTCTATTGGCGACTGCAAATACATTTAACTTGCAAGTGAATTTCCAAGGAAAAGGCAATGTTGAATATTCTATTGGCATGTGTGGAGCAATGATTTCAAGCATTTTCACCCCATTTTAACTTTTTAAACACAGGTAGTATGTCAGGAGCTCCCTGAAGTCGGAGGAGCTGGTCTCATTTAGGCTTGGAAGCACCCAAGTCACATTCTCTGCTGGTTAAAACCCTCTATAAAGTTGATGTGAGGTACTTCCTTACAGGTTTTTCCCCTCTCAGCTGCCTCCTTCTCATGGCATTTCTTATCCAACGCTTTATCAACTATTTTTCTCTTTTGACTCTTTTCCCAGTAAGTTCAAAGCAGCCTTCATTCCCAAGCCTTCATTCCAGTTACCATGACTTTTGGCCTTGCAGCTCGAGGCTTTTTAGCCTTCATAAAACACTTGACATTTTTAGTCAATGGAGACAAGGACAATGAAAACATCAACACATTGATGGGGCTTCAAAAGAGTTCTGTGACACAATACAATGTCTGACTGCTTTTTGGAACACCTACCTTTATTCCAGGTGATGCTAGATTCTAAAACTACTCCACGACTGCTTTCTCTGAATTTTAATGAAGTGCTGTTTGTGAGTCTTTCAGTATCAGAGAGTTCAGCACTGTCCTGGCAGCTCATCCATCATAGATCTGTGGATTCACTGATCTCCCAGCTTATTTCAAAAAACAAATATGTTACTGCATCTTTCATGAGAGAAAAATACACCAAACACTCTCAGCCCTGTGCAGAGTTCTTTCAACTCTGCCTTAAGTATCCCAGTTTAAAGTAAAACATGTCCCACTGGGATTGCTTTTTGGAGGTGAGTGGGATTTCTTCTTTGCACTGCTGGGATGTGTTTCTGCCATCCTGGAAATAAGAAGTTTCTTTCCCGAAGTCCATGGATTGTTAAAGTAAAGGCATAAGGTGTCCTGGTTTTGACTTTTTGCTGGATAAATGTGTATGTTGATGTCATGTGGCACTTTACACCCCTCTGGCCACCCTAAATGTCCCTCAGTACTCCAGGCTACCCCCAGAATGGATCTGTGTGGGCACCAGTAACAATTCACCCCCCCAGACCAGCCTGCAGCACAATAACCCACAATTATCATTCTTGTGCCCTCATTAAAGAAACCCAACACACATTCTGGTGTTAATTCTTGTGCCTGGCTCCATGTCTGGGTCACAGCCTGGACATTCCTGGTGTGGGGACCCCGAGGGTTTCCCACCTGCAGGGCTGGAGAGTGGATGACATCCATGGGCTGCTGAGTGGGATCCTGCAGGATCTGATTCACTGTCTGCAGGCAGTCTGGGAGGGAGCAACGGGATCCTCCTGCCTCCTGCCTTCCTGGCTCCTGCTGGCCTGGGAGTCCTTGAAGCACACTCAGACGTCCCCTAGGGAAATCTTCTTTACTACTAAAATAAACAGATGTCCTGGTGGTTTCTGATATCATAAGTATCCTTTCCTGTGAACTCATTCTACTATAAATAGCAGGTTCATGCCTATTCAAAGAGCTCTTTTATTCCCCTCTCCTCCTTTCATCCCACATCCTTGCTGGTTCCTGGGATCTCTTACACGTGTAAAGGACATCCCTTTCCCTGTGGTTATGTCAGCACATGGAGCTGCTCCTAATGGGATTTCAGGGCCATCATGTGAGTCTGGCATGTGCCTGCTCAGGGCTGTTGTGTGTCTCTGTTAAGAGCTCTGCTGACAGCTATAGGCTGCTGGATTTCCTAAGTGCAGCTTTAGGCATGAACACATCCATCAGGGCAAATGTAAGGTTGGATTCCAAGCTGATGTGACACAGAGGTATCAGAAACCATTCCTTCCACAACCATTCCAGGCAGGGAACTTGCTGCTGGGCAGGGTTTTTCCTTCTGAGCATCTGTTTAAATGGAGGAAGAAATTAGGGATGGAGTGAGAATAATCCATGACCCTGATATCTTTAAACTCACAGAATCACAGCTGAAAATTGCCTGAGGCTCTATTTTTGTCCTGAATTAGAACAGTGTTAGAACCAGCTCATCTAGGAAGGACCATGGGAGTGTGACAGCCACCACCTGGACAGAACCCTGCCAATGCATTTGAGGTCCTGAAAACCTGCTGTCCTACCAGAGCGTGGATTCAGGATACAGCCTGTATGAGTGCAAGCTCCTGGATTTTGGCTCCAGGTTGGATGTGATGATCTGGGAGGTTTTCTCCAACCTTGATGACTCTGTGGTCCTAGAGTAACATTTCCTGAGGCTGGAGTTACACTGTGCTTTGGGGTGCACACCAGGTTTGTGAGCTAAAGACAAACCCTGGCTGATGGCACAGGGCAATGGCACGGCACAGACCTTGCCCTGAGCTCAGGAGGAGGTTGCCAAGCTAAGTTATCCATCGCCACCTTTTTTCTTTTCTTTTCTTTTCTTTTCTTTTCTTTTCTTTCTTTTCTTTTCTTTTCTTTTCTTTTCTCTTTTTTCTTTTCTTTTTCTTTTTTCTTTCTTTTCTTTTCTTTTCTTTTCTTTTCTCTTTTTTCTTTTCTTTTTCTTTTTTCTTTCTTTTCTTTTCTTTTCTTTTCTTTTCTCTTTTTTCTTTTCTTTTTCTTTTTTCTTTCTTTTCTTTTCTTTTCTTTTCTTTTTTTTCTTCTTTTCTTTTCCCTTTTCTTTTCCCTTTTCTTCCTTTTCCTTTTCCTTTTCCTTTTCTTTTTTCTTCCCTTCCCTTCCCTTCCCTTCCCTTCAACACTTTGTGTTGTACAGTAAAACAACACTCACTGGTCAAGGCTCTGCTAACTTCTTTCTCTCTTCTGTAAAACTCCTCTGTTTCTGAAAACTCCTCCTGTGTGCTTTGCTGCGACCTCTCTCCTCTGAGTCACCTTATTCCCATCTCTCTCCAGCCCTGTTTTTCCCTGCACTGTTCTGCTTTCCAGCACATGCTTCCAGGCACCATTTTCTCGAGTTTACCAGCCCTGATCTCTGCTCCCAGCCCACCCACTGACAAATGAAGCTGCCCTTGGGAGTACCTGCTCTGAGCAGCTTCCTTGCAGACAGACAGTCCCCTGGGGAGCATCAGTGATCCTCTCAAAATGCTGGGAGCAATATCAAATCCTCATGTTCTGTGTTAGGAAAGAGCCTCCTACTAGCAGGAGAAATAAACACTTCTCTTACAGGCAATGTGTTCATTATTTGTGCCTTCTAGGGGTTCATTCTCCTGGTACCGGCCTTTGGGACACATAAATCATTAGTTTAACTTGATATGTGTGTTTTCTTGTCTTCTATTTTCAGGGCAGTGAACATGCTGGCATTTATCCAGCCAGCCTCCCCACAGCAGAGCAGTTATTTCGTTTCTGCTCTCTTGAATGCAGCATCTGTACATTTGGTCACATATTAGATTATGGTGATGGTGAAATAATTCCTTTAACCTCCTTTGAGTTGGGGCTCAGAAGAATAGTCTGATTTATCTGCTTCATGGGTGGTACTTCAGGCAGTTAATTAACCCACGTATAAACGATGTTATTTACCTTGACTGTCTCTTTGTGTTTGCCAATAACATTTAATGATTCAAATTGAATTGGCCAGAGAAAAGGAAGAATGTTCTCAGTGGTTTATTATCCTCTTACAGGACATCCAGGTTTGTACCTTCATAGCAAATCGTGTTCCAGTCCTAACCCTGATAATCCTGGCCATAGGATTGGGACTACAGCTGATAAATTAGATAAATTGAGACTACATCTGATAAATTAGAACAAATAGTAAAGATAATCTTTAAAGAGATTATCTTATAGAAACAATAGTAAAGGTGTGATACTGAATTTGACAACTGCTCTACTCTGAGCAGATGGAAGCAGCCAGGAATGGAGCACCCCTGCTTTTTAGCAGAAGGAACCAAAGCTGTGTGAGATGTCAGGGCATGCTCAGGTCACACTCCCTCCCAGGCTCCTACAGGGAAGCAGCAGCAGCCTGAAAGGTTAAGATGCAATTCCCTGTCTCGGTGAGAATCATGAAAGTAAATCAGGCCTTCATTTAGCAAAATCACGTGACTTTCTTCTCACATTTTAGCTTGGGTCAGCATTAGGGAAAGGAGCAGCTCTGTAAAAAAGCAGTGGCTGTTACAGTGAGGTGCCAAATAAGTGTTTGAGAAGAGAGTCTTTCTTATATGGTAACAAAGTGGAGATCTACTGATGTAATGGGAACTGAACTGAACTGGAACTCTGATCTGCAAGTATCAAAGTTTCCTTTAAAATCCAGCTTGTGAAAAAGTGGTTCCCATGACCCTCAATCAAATTTAACCCTTCAGAAAAAGAAGCTGGAGGAGGCAGATTTCTTTCTGAGTGAGTCGATTCTCTAAATCCAAGCTGCAAGGTGTCTGCTTCTGATTGTTTACCCTCAGGGTGGTGCTGCAAATAGTCCTGCCTTTAAAAATGTCCCTTGATCTTGTGCTGCTAAGGAGGCCTCATCCTTCTGGCAAGTTTGCTTCACATCATTAGAAAAAGCAACGTCGCCAGCACAGCTCTCAGAAGTTCCAGTGGTCAGTAAGGCTGCCTTGGTGGGGATAATGAAAAGGTCAAGCTCCATTTCTTTTAATCCCTAAGACTGAACTTCTTAGAAATGACTAGGAAATAGTCCTTGTCATCAGAACAAAGAACAGCTGAAGTGGATGGGAGCTGCACTGCCACCCAGGAGCACAGTTGGATTCATGGTTCAGACAGTGACTTGTGCAAGCCTGGCTGAGCAGCTTCTCAACATGAATAGCCTTTGTGACTATTATTATTATTATTATTATTATTATTATTATTATTGTCACCTGATTTGTTCAGCCTGGAGAGGAGCAGAGTGAGGGCAGAGCTCCCCAGGGCTGCAGCTCCTCCCGAGGGGCAGCTCCCATCTCTGCTCTGGGACAGGGACAGGAGCCAGGGAACGGCTGGGGCTGGGCCAGGGCAGCTCAGGCTGGAGCTCAGGGAAAGGTTCTTCCCCCAGAGGGTGCTGGCACTGCCCAGGCTCCCCAGGGAATGGGCACGGCCCCGAGGCTGCCAGAGCTCCAGGAGCCTTTGGACAGCGCTGCCAGGGATGCCCAGGGTGGGGTTGTTGTGGGGTCTGGGCAGGGACAGGGGCTGGGCTGGGTGATCCGTGGGGTCCCTCCAGCTCAGGATATTCTGTGATTCTGTAATTGTCTTCAACAAGTTCTTTGGGAAAAGAAATGTGGAAATTTAGGGGTAGGTGGACCATCTTTTGCCCCTGTAACTCTGAGGTAAAATAATGATTATTTATTCATGATAACCACAAAAAGCAGGGATGTTCATTGTGGAAAGGATCAATTTTGCTGTGACAATGGCAGCAGTCCCCGAAGTGACTGGTACTGTGCCAGTTTGGCCAATGAGCCAGAGCAGTGTTTGCCTGTAGACAAGGCAAGAACCGTCCAGCCCCACTCCTGAGGAACCTCCCAAAAACCTTGTACCAGAGTTGTGTTGAGCATGGCCCCAAACCCAAGGCATCTGTACAACTGCTGACTTCATTGTTGGCACCCTCGTGGTGTCTGGCTGCACGGAGCAGTCTCAGGAGGAGCAAACTGGGTGCCTCAGCTCCTTCCATCCAGGAGATGCCATCTCCTCTTCACCGTCACCTGCACCGTCTCAGTCCCTCACAAGTTCAAAAGGAGGAGAGAAATAAAAGCAGACAGAGCAGGGGCAGAAAGTCATTTTCAATGTAGAAACCAGCTGAGTACCACGAATTCTGCCAGGAAATCCAAATAAAATCCAAGAGAAGGGAATCATCACCCTGACAAACAATTGGATATCCATTTGGAATGTGTCACTTTAGCTGGAGAGGCTTTGGGATTGCTCTGCTCTCAGAGCTTGCCAAGGCCATGGGTGAAAGGACAGCCTGGGAAAAGGATTGTTTGGGTTTTCTTGCTAACAGCACTTCAGAAATAATGGGCTGTGAGTGATGCAGGAGATTTGACCAGGCCTGTAGAGCATCTGTCCTCTGATGTGGAGTCTTTATGTGCATAAGGTCAAATTAAGATAGAGCCAAATGTTGAAAAGTGTTGAATGTGCCTTCATGTACCCCCAAAACAGGGTTAACTGGGTAAATTAAATTTTCTTTTGAAGGCACTTGAAGTCTGGCTGGGACTTGAGTCATAATAACACAACTGGTCTGTGGTAGAACTGCTTACAAACTATCATGTGTTATCAGGTACTGCAGAATAAATTTTGGTGGAATTTGTGGACAGCAAAAATCAGCTTTGAAAATGCAAAACACCACCCCTCCCCCCGGATTTTTAAAGTTTAAGTACAGTACTCCCCTATAGGTTTTATAATCCTCTTTTCTTGGTTTTGAAACACATTAAATGAATCCAGCACAGCGCCCGACATCTGAACAAAACTGATTGACCTAACTCAGTGGAGCTCTTCAGAGTACAAGTTCCAAAAATTAATTAGGATTTGTGCTTTTCTTTCTAATTTTCAATAGGAAGAGCATAAAATTCATTTAATGTTTTGAATGAGCAGCAAGAAGAGATCAGGGCAGAAAGACCCAATTTCTCATTCATTTCTGGAAAGGGAAAAATAATCAGACAGGTCTTCTCCAACAGCATAGCTCATTGAGAACAATTCAAATTCACAGTGCAGTTTGCCTGCTTTTAGTAACACTGAGAAAAGTTTGCACAGGGTTTTGAAGGAGAATGCTGAAGTGATCTTGCCAAAAATAATTTAAAAATGAATTTCAGCTTTTAGCCAGGTCAGTATGGTTTCAGAAGGCATTGCACAGCCACACAAATGGGAATGGGAATGGGAGTGGGAGTGGGAATGGGAATGGGAATGGGAATGGGAGTGGGAATGGGAATGGGAGTGGGAGTGGGAATGGGAGTGGGAGTGGGAATGGGAATGGGAGTGGGAATGGGAATGGGAGTGGGAGTGGGAGTGGGAATGGGAGTGGGAATGGGAATGGGGATGGGATGGAGGTGGCAGCAGGGACCAGGCTGGGTGAGCACAAGACCTTCCTAAATTGTCCAGAAAAACCCCACATTGTCTGACAACACTGGAAACTTCTCATGCTTATGCAACTCTGAGCAAGTGGCTTCTCAGAAATGTGTCGTAACACAGTGATGTTAATGGTGATACCTTCATTTTCCTGACCCTGGGAAGTCATTAAAGTCACCTGCATTGTCACCATGGGCTGGGGGTAACCCTGCCCCCACCACTGACCCTGATGCTGCCCTGCTGGCTGGGACCTGCTCCTGCCATGGCCTCAAACCTGATCCACCACGATGGATTTGTGGTGCTGGGGACTCCTGGTAGAACCAGGCCACCACCCCTGGCCTGTCCTGCTCCCCTTGCTCAGGGATGGGGAGGTTCCTGCTGTTCCAGCCTCTGGATCCCTCCTGCTGCCCATCCCTTTGGGAGCAGCTGGGCACTCCAGAGAGGGCTACAAAACACTGGATACTAGTGTCAGCATGGCCATCACCTTGTGGACACATGGAAATGTTTGCTTGCAGTAGCAGGGAACCAGCCTTGATCCTTCCTGGCAGAATGCTGGCAACAGGCACATGCAGATGTACTGCAGGCAAATTCTGAATTACCTGGAATATTCTAAAGAAATGCCCAGTGAAATGAGGGCACTGACTACACTGAGAAGTACCCCTTTAAAAGTGTGTGTTTGATAAATTCTTCCTGGTGAGATTATGGGATTTTTGGGAATAACTCTGGCTTGCTTAGAAAGCAAAAGCTCTGGAGACGGGATTGGCAGGAGCTGGTTTTGCTGTTAGCCTTATTCAGGTTGCTAAGCTGATTAAACAAGGCTTTGGATAACGTGTGTCATGTCTCAGCACCGGGGGATGAAGTGTTTCATGGCTTTTGGGAGCCAGAGCAGACTTAGTGACATCATAACAACTCAAATTTCACTTGAAAGCAGCTCACCTCTGCCTCCTGCTCCTTGTTCCTGCCAGCTCTGTCCTCCAAAGCCATTTCTGTCCATAGGTCCTGTGCTCCAAGTTCCAGCAGGGACTGGGAATGCAGAATTAAGGGCTGCTGCTCTGTACTGCACAGCATGAAAGGCTTTGATGCTTCACAACTGAGAAAGGGGGAAAAAAAACTCTGAGCAGAGAGCTATCCCCTCCAACAAGGCAGGAAACACTGGGGGCAGACTGTGCTTCACATCTCAGTCCCTTCAAAATCTTGAAAGAAGGTTTTTTCCGGGGAAAATGAGCTGTTATTTATTTTTTAATTTGTTGGGAGCTTTTGTTTGTTTGTTGGGTTTTGTTTGTTTGTTTGTTTGGGTTTTTGTTTGTGTTTTTTAATATATTATTTTCTATATTCTTAATTTAAAATGATTCTTAATTTAAAATGATTGGACATTGCAATAGAGATCTGATTTCCTTCTCCAGCCACAAGGTAACAGCTCAGCCTCACCCCCTTGTTTGGGTGATCAAAGCACTGGAAATGTCATCTGCAAAGTGGAAACACCTTCAAGCAGCAGAAAAGTGAAAATTCTTTACCTCTCTACTGTGGAGCAGCCTCGTGTTTCAGGCACTGAAACATGTCTCTCCCTAAGGAGAGACAGCTCAGGTGTTCACACTGCTCAGGAGAAATGAAAAATAAAGATAAATGAATTTGGAGAATAAAAGTGAGATTCAAGTCACTGCGTTTTCTCCTTTCACTACAGAATACCTCAAATCTTCATTATTTAGTGTGCAGGAAGGAAGGAGACAAACAGGAGATTAGAAATGAAAAAACATGGGGGTATCTTCCCCCAAAAAGAATAATTATTTAGATAAGGTGCTTGGCAGAAAAGCCATGCCTGACCTAATCTAGGAAGCATGCCATTATTTAGCCCCAGTTATGTCCCAAATACTATTTTAAAATATGAACCTCCTGGTAAATTAGGAATAAAGACCAGTGCTGAAGGTCACTTTGTGACATGCTGCTGGCCTGTGGGAGAGTCACAGGATTTGCTGTACAAGAAATCCATTTCTGCTAAGCAGATTTTTATACAGAATAGATTGTTTTTGCCAAACTGGACTGGGCTTCAGAATGATAACCAAAATAAAAAGAAAAATCCTGCAATTACAGGCCTACACCCATTTCTGTGTGAGTATTTTGCACATAATTAATGTGCACATTTTATCTACTGAGAAAATAGAGTGAAACCAGCAGTTCAAATAGGCCACCAAAGCACTGTTGGCTCATTTCAGTGTTCATGTGTTGTTTGCCTGTAATAAATTCACTGAGAATGTGCCTTATTTTGTTAATTCTTCTCCTTTAATGTGTTTACAGAGCTCTGTAGTCGGGCAAAAACGCCAAATTGAGATATTTCTCTTTTTTTTTTTCCCAGTGAAAAAGTCGAGGTCTGCTTTTTCTGCTTGTTAATCACTTATAATGAAAAGAGACTTTCCCTCTGATCCAGGAGTGTCTCACTTGCCCTTTGTACTTGTGACAGAAAAGGCAGGTTCACAACTCACTGCTGGGTTTTGAGTCTGATTCTCTACTTAGACTGACTTAAGTTAGTAATTTCACAAGGATTATTCCTGATTTATCCTGCTCTTTCTGAGGGAAGAATCAAGATGGGTGATGTTTGGTTAAGCAGAGAGGTGGAGGGGGAGAAAAAACCAGGAAAATAGGCTTAGAGAGCCAATACTCCCTGAAATATTTGTCATCAGACCTCAGTGCAGTCACCTCACCTGCCACTGCACCAAACCTCCCATCAGTCAGAACAAATCACCCGAAAATGAGATTATAATGCTCTGCTGGTTTTTTAAATACTTTTATCCAAGAAATGCAAAGCCGAAGGAATTCCTTGCTGGAAGACTCCTTATCCCCAGAGCGATCTGCATTGTGTGTATTTCCCCACAATCATTTTCATATGAGTATTGGAATGCTTCATAAAATCCCTCCATTTGCCTTTGGGGGTGTTCCAAAACTCTTCCAGAAAGTCTAAAGTTTCAGGGATTTTCTTGGGATTATTTTGACTTCAACTGGAACGTGCCTTGCTTGACTCCAGACAGAAGAGAAATAAAGTCAGCCCGTGTGGGTAAACACGGCTCTTCCCCTGGGAATTCTGTGCTGGAGGAGCCTGGGAGTGTCTGTTTGTGCACAAGAGAGGCCCCTTTGTCACTCAGGTCAGCAAATCATTATCGTGAGATGGAAAAATTAATAAAGCACGAGGAAATGAGTTTACAGCAGGAGGAATTGCTTTGCCTAAAGGCGGTTCAGTGGCCGGTGGTTTTCCTGCAAACAAGGATGTCCTTGTCAGAGCTGGGTTACAAAATGGAAAAAAAAATATGGGGAAGAGGGAAAGATGTGTGGGAGGAGTAACACAGAACTGAAAATTTCAGTGCTGGTGAAGTCCAGGATGGTGTGTGGGGCAGTTGAGGGACATTCCTTGCCTGCCAAGAGCCAGCTGGGAAAGCCACTCCCATGGGAGGGGATGTGACTCCAGCATTTTTAAGCAACGTAACAAAGCCATTGTTTTACCAAAGTTTTCCTTTATAAGAAGGGATGAGGCCCAATCAATGAGCAGGAAAGGGGATGGATTTTCAGGTAAAACTGACTCTTTGAGAGGAAAAGTTTTCCTTTGAGGAAGACACATCAGCAAGGGATGGAAATGTCCACGTGCTGGCGAGATCCAGAGGAGGCACCAGGGGGATCAGAGGGATGGAGCAGCTCTGCTGGGAGGAAAGGCTGGCACAGCTGGGATTGTTCACCTGGAGAGGAGAAGATCCAGGGTGACTAAACTGTGGCCTCGCAGTGCCTGAAGGAGCTACAGGAAAGATGGGGAGAGACAATTTCCAAGGGCCTGGAGGGGCAGGACAAGGGGGAATGGCTTTAAGCTGCCAGAGGGCAGGGTTGGATGGGATATTAGGATGCAATTCCTCCCTGTGAGGGTTGGGAGGCCCTGGTACAGGGTGCCCAGAGCAGCTGTGGCTGCCCCTGGATCCCTGGAAGTGTCCAAGGCCAGGTTGGACAGGATTTGGAGCAGCCTGGGACAGTGGGAGGAGTCCCTGGCCATGGCAGGGGTGGGATGAGATGAGCTTTAAGGTCCCTTCCAGCCCAAACCATTCTGTGATTCTGTGATCTAAAAAGGGGGTTTTTAGCTGCAACCTGACAAAATATTCATATATTTAGCCAAAAATTCTTACTAGCTCTCATTTTGAAATGAATACTACTCAAGACAAAAGCCGATGAAACTATTTTTAAAATCATCTTATTTCTCTATGGAAAAATTGAAAACCACTCTGCATGGTGAAATGGAATTTTTTCACTGCAGTAGGAACAGAAACTCATCAAGCAGAAGGTAAAACTTACTGAGTGATCAACAGAAGCAGTGAAACATCTAAATTAACTATTGGCTCCCCAGTGCAGATGTGTGGCCCTATCTAATTCCCTAAAGAGCTCTGTAATGCTGTGCTGATTGCCTGAAGGGTGAAGTGGGAAGAATCTTAAAATCCTTCATCACTGGAATAACCAGGACAAATGATAAAAACTTAATAAAAAGGCTTTTCAGTCATATGTTAAGACATGACAATTGAAACTTTCAGAAGGAGATTAAAGTTTCTCTTTAAAGTCTTGCTCCTGCAGAATTCCCTGGTCTCAAGAAAAATGGGGAAAGGATATACAGATATGAAGAAAAAACATCTCCTCTTTGTTCAGCAGTGGATTATGTTACAAGATAAATTTTGGCAGCCAATTCATTTTTCACCTGAATGGCTTCAGCTTTCACCACTTATCCCAAAATACGTGTAAAAGGATTTCAGAGCTTCAGTACTTCTATCTGAGCTGTACCTACTCTTCTTTATCATAGACTAAACTACTGAATAAGCTTCTGTGTCTCTGCCTTTGGGGTGATGGAGGTCCCTGAAATGATATCAGTGCAGTTTTGTGTTGATCTGGAAATCTGAGCCTGTCGAATTTTCCAGGTGCTCGTAGCAATTGTAGTAACTGAGCAAACCAAGGGTCTGTTCCCCCTCCCTCAGTATTTCATGGGCACTGCAGATGCTGTGGGACTGGAGGGATTTGAGGAACCTTTGTGCTGCTCCCCTCGGTGGGGTTTAGCTCCCAGGCTGTGTCCTGGAGTCTTTAAGGTTCTTTGTTCTATTTAATGCTTTGGGAAAGCTGTGATGTCACTGAGCTGTGAACTCAAACTCAACAAGCAGTGAAGAGCTACTACCAAGTGTAGTGGTTTGATGATTTACCTCTAGAGGACTCGGAGAACCTTGGATTTTGGTGTTTTTGCAGGTTATTTACCTGGTGGCTGATAAGGGGAAGGGCTTTGATTTCATCCAAAGCCAATTGCTTAAGGCCCAGCTGAAACTGAGATGTTCATTCCCAGAGCCTGGGTGTGGGAAGATTCATTACAAATTCACACACACCAGAGGAGAGGCAGACATGGCGAAGAATACTTCGAAGAAGGCGAAGAACAGCAGAAAATAGCATTACAAAGGACTCTTTTGAAGATATTTCACTGTATTATGGGTCCTGACCAGGGCACCTCTTGATTCCAGCCTTGTAAGGATGATGTTTTCTGGTCTGGCTAATTGGCATAAACCAAGGATAGCCCAGCCTGCAGTAAAGGTTGAGGGATTGGTAATTATCACCAGGAGCCAAATACAGACCTCTGTTGGCAGCAGCATTCCCAGTGACATTAATGGGAATGGAGAGAGTCTCCTTACTAGAAGGAGAGCCTGAAGGAGCTACAGGAAAGATGGAGAGAGACAATTTCCCAGGGCCTGGAGGGGCAGGACAACAGGGAATGGCTTTAAGCTGCCAGAGGACAGGGTTGGATGGGATATTAGGATGAAATTCTTCAACTGTGGCCTCTGAACATTTCCTAGCCCTGGAATTTTTCCCAGAACAAGGCAAGTGGGGCATAGCTTGTTGCACTTTCTTGTTGGACATACTGGTCCCCCTGAGCTGAAACTCAGGATGTGAGGAACACAAACCCAACTAATGTTTGTTTGCCTTACTGAATCAATAGCATAAAGTCTGGCACAAGCAACAGCTTCCTGTAGGTTATTCTGCCAAGTTTAAAATCCTCTTCCTGGATGCAGCACGTTGCCTTTCAGAGGGCATTCCTTCCTCCCAACCATTCTAATAATATTTACCCAGAGGAAGCAGTATGTTTGCCACAGAGTGATCCCAACTCGTGCCTTCATAAATCCATGGATTTCAATGAAATTATGTTGTCAACAAAGAAAATGGTGATCACATCTGTTAATTACTGAGAGAAAATTGCCTACAAGTAGGAGAGAGATCAGGACGTGACCACCTTGGAGAAAGTCCACTGGGCAGATTTGCCCAATTTTTTACTCCCTGTTTCTTTTTTAGCACTTTCTACCATATTATTAGTCCTGTTGTCCTTCTGTATCTTCATTGGCTCTTTCTTAATTAATACTTATGTTGTGCAGTATATTTCTCTGAAGGATTGGAAGATGGCTTTCTCAGAGATGTGGCAATTTTCAAAGTGTTCTATTCAAAGTTCAGGATTTGGGGTGGTTTAAGGCATGCACAAGGCCTGCAGGGATTCTGCAAAGATGTGAGAGGGGAGAAATGTGGAGGTCAAGCTGGACTTTGTTAAGGTGCTCCCAGAGCAGCATTGGCTGTGGCTGAAAGCTTTGTTCTCCACTCTCTCAAGCTAAAAAGGGGCAGCCTCTGGACGCAGTGAGTAGCAGACTTCACTGGCAACCTGTGAAAGTTTGATTCCTGCTGTGATGAAGCCGCAGCTGTTCTTTAAGGTAAGTTTTTAAAATTAACCATTGCAGACAATCAGGGAGGATGATCCACACCTGGTCCAAGTGGCATCGTTGCCTTCCCAGACCTGAGCCCAGGCTCTGCACTGTCACCTGTCACTTATCTGGACTGTTGGCCTCTAAATCCCAGCTGGTCACAGGTGACCCAGGTTTAGTCACTCAGCCCAACCCCTCTCTAAACACTGCTGACAGCCCAGTTGGGCCTTCTACCACAGAGACTGCCACACCAGCAAACAAAAGTAGGTCACTCAGCTGTCACAAGCATGACAAAACAGTTCTGCCAGCATAGAAAATGTTTGCACTTGGGGTTTTAAACTGTGTTAGATTGCTGCACACAAAGCAACAAATTAAAAATAATTTAAAAAAAACCCAAACAACCCCCCGCTAACAAACTGGCAAGTGATGCAACCAACTGACTTCCTGGGTTTCATTGAATGTTTTAATGAGCTTTCTTAACTCTGAGAGGGAAAGCACAGACGTGTTTCCCCAAGATCTTAGAGACAGCTGAGAGTACTTCCAATGGAAAGTACCAATCTAGGGGAATCACTCCCTGACGTGCACTTGGGAAGACTTGCTTAGACTGACATCCTGGAAGTTGTCTGGGGATGCAGAGATCTGAGGTCAGAGGGGCTGATTTGGGTAAGGAAGTGTTTTGAAATTCTGCTTTTGGGAAACTAACCACAGCTGGCTAAGTATTAACATCTATTTCAAAGGAGGGTGTTATCAGAAATAATTAGGATTAATATCCTTGTCTTCAGGCCATTACCTTATCTCTTACTGCTGGTTATTTCAGATGCTGGAATTTAAGTCAAGTGATTTGTCAAGCAGAGTTTACTAAACAGAAAATGGTTTATAAATGTGTTATGAAGGCAGGCCAGGAGCACAAGCACTGTGTGGGTGTGGGGATTGGACTGGTTCTCAGTTTTGCTGCAGATTCATATTTCAGACACTGAAAAGCTTTAAAGCTTCTCAAATTTGATTCAGGTCTTTATAGACTGTGTGGCAAGGTGTTGGTCTTGCTTCCAGAGAAGGAGGAGAGAAAGAAAACCTTTTTAAATGGGAGTGTTTATTGAGCTCCTCTGTGCTCTGAGGCTCTGCAGAGCAGGGGAAAGGGGGGCTCAACACTCTCCAGGCACAGCACTGAGCTCTTTGACAGCCTGCAGCCCTCTGACCACTGACCCACACTCTGTGCTTCAAAATCATCCCTCACAGGGCTCCCTGCCTTGGATTGTCCTGGGAGGGGCTGGATTTCCAAAGGCAGCCCCAGCCTGAAGCCTCAGGAGAGGAGCTGGTGGCAGCACTGGTGCATGGCCTGAGCTGTGCAGAGGGAGAGGAGGAGGCTGCTGGGGCTGCAGAGCTCTGCACCTCGAACTCTGTCATTTGAATCCCCTTCATGCCTTTGGTACTCTGGCTCTCAGAATGCTGCAAGTGAAATCTGTGATGGAGCAGTGAATCAAACCTTCCTCCTGGCCTAAAATGTGCTCAGCTGCCCCCACTCCCCAGTCAGCATCTTCCTCTTCTGTCCACTGCGCCTGAGAAAATATTTTTTTAAAGAAAATCCTTATTGTAAAACCTACAAAAGAGAGTTGAGATACCTTTCCTTGTTTTCCTAAAGTGTTAAAGCCTGAAGATTTAGGATTTATCTAAGAGATTTAGCTACACTGCAGTTACTTTTACCATCAAAGTACTCTGCCAGCACATGTATTTTTTGTGCTATTTTTATGTAAGTGCATTAAAAGTTGCAAGGCCAAACTTTCAGAAGTTGGGAGAAATGAGAATTAGTTCCTAAGTAACCTGAATTTCATCTTTTTATCTTTCTTAAATTTTATTTTTCTTTATACCTTAGATAAGTCATGTACTTTATTTATAACAAGTGAATCCATTCTGAGTTTTTCTGTTTGTTATTTCCCTACTCTGCCCATCACAACATTTTAGCAAATACAAAACCCCTCTTATATTCCTTTCCCTATTGTTGGATACCATGGCATGGATGGGGAAACAGGGACACAGGATGGAATAACCTCTAACTTTTGGCTGCTTATTGAGAGATCCCCAAGGGCTGGTTTTTTTCCCAGCAGTCTGGAGCATTTATTAAATCCCAGCTCCCACTGAGCTCAGCTACAACACACCAGGAGCACAAAAAGTGGCCACCTGGCTGAAATAACTGAGCTCAGCTTTCTGGTGACAGAAGCTGATTCCAGCCTAATTCTGCATCCAGTTGCCTGAGCTGTGAGCTCATCTCTTCTTTTCCAGGAAATCCTTCCTCATGCAGCATCTGGGTCTTCCTAGAAATGAAGTAGGAGCCTAAAAGTTTCTATTGTTGTGCAGTACTAATTCAGTGCAGGGCACATCTAGGGTTTTTTAAACCAGATGAAATATTTTGGAGTAGGGAGGGAGGGGGGTGTGGTCATGGCAGAGTGAGAGGGATCTCAGCAGCTTTAAAGAAGGAAACTTGGTTAAGGACAGGAACTGGATTGATGCATCTTTCTGGTAGGATTTGCTAAGAGAAAGGAAAGGAAAAGGAAAGGAAAAGGAAAGGAAAAGGAAAGGAATCTTTCACTCATCTCTTGTGGGTCCCTTCCAACTCAGGATATGCTACGATCTCTGCCTTGCTAATGTTGGGGTTTTTTCTACCAAGTCTTTGTTAGAAATATCTTTCTTTTCCTGATCTATTTTTCTTCCTGAGGGTTTTTTTTTTTTGGGAGGGGAAGGTTCACCAATGCTCAGAGATGGAGGGCTCTGGAACACTCCCTAGGACCATAATCATCTTCCCAGACAGAGAAAAGCCAAGGCCAGCACACACTGGCTCCTGCAACTCCTTATTTCCCTGGCTATGCTGCTCCCACCACCAAATGCTGATGTGAAGGACATGGAAATGTTTCACTGGGGACAGTGACACTTCCAGTGACTCTGAGAAAATTCACAATGACTCCCAGTTGTTTAAGTCCAGAAAAGAAGTAGAGGAGCTACTTTGCTCATTCCCATTGTACTGATTTTAAAAAGGTTTTTCTCTAAAAAGGATGGAGAGATACGTGGACAGAGAGCCAGAAGGTGACAAGAAGAAAAGGCAACTCCCTTTCTAGGTAAAGGATTGTGGATAAGAAAGGTCCCCATAAAATTTCTCCTCACTGCCTTCTCTGTGTCTGTTTTCTCACAGCTTAATCTTTTGAATTAAAAGTAGGACATGGCAATAATATGGAGATGAGCTGAGAAGGCTCTTTTTTTTTTTCTTAAGATGGTTTTAAAAGACTCCTCCTAATCACCAGGTTCAGTTAGAGCTGTTGTAAGAAATCATCTCTGCAAGTTTTCTTTGGGTATTACTTAAGTACCCCAAATATTCCTTCTTCTGTAAAGATGTCAGCAGAACAAGGTGAGTCTGATGCTTCCTGAGGAAGGACTGCAGGTACTGAAGGGGGTTGTGTTGGTCACTCACTTCAAGAATACTCTCAAAGTTTGAATGAATACCTGTTAAAGTGTCTGCTTTCATGTGGCACACGAATTAGCAGCTTTGAGTTTCCTGGCCTTTTTTTAACCAGCAGGGGCACTGGGATTCATCTTGATGCCTCAGGGTTTAGCTTTTCTATTTTTCACATTCTGTGCTGCTTTAGTGTGTGGGTCTGAGCTTCATTAGGGGATGGTGAGCTCTGCACAGAGCAGGGAGACAAAACAATTCCTGCTCCAGCTGGGCACCAAGGACAAATGATCCAAATCTCAGGCCCAAGAGCACAAACAACGTGGGCTGGAGAGAGAAAAACAAGCAGGATGGGAGTGCATGGGCTAAAGCTGGAATTGGACAATGAACTGCAATCTGCACATGGAGCAGAGCTGATCACAGGGAGAGACCCCGGGAGCGCTCGTGCATTTTGGGACCATTTTGGTTCATCTTGGGTGCAGCCCTGGCTGGGCTCTTGTGCTGCCCAAGGTGGATCCATTGAAGCCTTTAATAAATCCCTGCTTTATTCTTTATCTCTGTCCAGTCTCTGTTCTAGGTCAGCCTACATAAGGCATCAATCCCAGTATTCAGTCTGGACATCAAAACAAAACAAGTAGGGCAGAAAGGTAAAAATCCTGCCTGTGGTTCTGTGCCTTGCAATGTCTGGTTCCATACCCCACTGCCAGTCCCACTGTTCCCCTCTGTGATAACACCTTGCTGCCTGCTCTCTGGGTTTTTAATTCCTAAGCCTTTAAGCCCATGACTAACCCACCTCTTTAGTGTTTGTCTTCTGGAGTTTGGACTCCTGTGTGGGGAAGAACTGATGAGTCAAAATGATTTTAAGAGATAGTGGTGGCCATGGAAACAGAGTGAAATGAAAACAGTGGAAAGGTGGGAGTGCAGAGCCTGAAGAGCTCTTCAGAGAACCTGTGTTTTGTTTGGTTTAAAACTACTGGTAAATTGGAGCCACAATGAGGCAAGACTGGACTGAATATGTTGTGCAGTGCTCTAGCAATGGAACAATTAATCTGTTTCATAAATTACCACTGAGTGCGGTTGATTCTTTCCCTGGTAACCTTAAATTAAACTCAAGTTTGCTACTAATCTACTTTAACTAAAACAGCAATTTTAATTGTGGACAGATGAGAGCTGAGAAGTGCTTTCAGCTGGGGTTCAGTATTTAGTAGCCTCAGACACTCCCTTGTTCAAAGGCAACAACTCCAAATCCAGGAAGGGTTTTTGTTGGCTTTGCACTCAGGTAAGATCAAAGGTGTTGGGTTAGTCCTGGAGAACCAAAGCTCTGCCTGTTTGCAGAAGGGGTAAATCACTGGGTATTAATAAAATATTGCTCGCCCCAAGAGGCTCATTCCATGCTGGCCTAGAAGTAACCTCTGCATTGATTAACAAAATATATTCTGAGACTCTGATTGAGGCCTTTGAGCTGATCTTCATTTCAGAAGTCAAAAGAGCCCAAGGAGACCTTTGGCTCATTGTTCAGCAAATCAATTATTTTCCAACGCACAGTCTGTGCAGTTACTTAGAAGTGAAAGCTGTGTCTTCCTACCTGTCCCTCTTGCAGTCCATTCCTTCCAGAAACAACATGGATTTGTTGGGGACAATCCTGCCATGGAGATCCTTGTCTCCAGAGAGTGCTTTAACGAGCACAGACCAATTTCCAAATCACAGCCACGGTGTTTGCACAGCTGATTTTCTGACCAGGTATTCCAACACATTTGAATGCAAAACCTTCCTAGTTTGCTTATGTTTGTATTTTGATCTTCAAAATATCCATCCTCACAAGTGGTCTGCCCTGTGGGGAAAGTTTCACCTTCTAGGTGCTGATTCAGAGTAGGTGATGGTGTGGTCTGGTAGAATAATTTCTGCTTTCAGCTCAGTGAGGCTGATAATATCCATGACTTAGACAAGGCTTTGTTTTAGTTTCATTTCCATCTTTCCATGCAAAACTGTAGTCCTTGAGAATGGAGACTTAGTGTGAAGACCTGACTAAAGCTCTTGCCCATTCAGCTGCAGTGTGCAGAGGCTGAGTCCATAAATCCTAAGCAATCTGAGTGGGCAAATGTGGCTGATTCCCCAGGAACCTTGGGACATGCTTGACTGTTTCCAACCTATTCTATTTTCTCCAGCACCCAAGGCTGTGAAGAGCTTGAAAAATCAGGATAAAACTCATTTCTAGTCAGAACCAAGTCACAGAGAGCACTTACCCAACATGTTCCTTTGCGTAGGAGCTTGGATCTGTTCCAGTGTTTTGTCAGCCAATATTTATGGTCTTCCAACCTCTTCCCCATGGCAGCTGGCTGAAGTTTGAAAGCAATTACAAGTCTGGGCTGATGTTTGTCAGTTTGTAGGAGGGAGTAACTAAGTGCTAACCCTAACAACAATTCCCTTGCTCTGCCTGGAGGGCTCAGCTGGAAGCAGACCCTTTCCTCTGGGTGCAATTGCTCACCCAGTGTGAGCACCAGAAGGAGTTTGGTACAGTTCTGAGGTGGAAAGAAGCTCTTTTGCCCAGCTTCTGCCTCATGATTTCTTCTCCCAGAGTCTTTCAGAAGATCCAGCTCTACCCTGTAAATTTTAGCCAAACCTTAGATACGCCCTTTACTGAAATAGCAACCATAACACTGCCTTCTCTGAGAAGTGTCCAAATAAATGTCTTTGTCCAGGATGTCTCACAAATGACCCCCTCACCAGGCACACAACACCATTCCTGAATTTAGATCTGGGTTTCAAAGGAGTTTGCTATCACCCCTTCATTTCAGAAGTCATTTGGGTGACGTGTTTGACAGTCATGGCTGGATTTGGATGGTTAGACAGGTTGAGAGTGTGTAGCAAACAACTCTTAACTTTTATTCTATTCACCTTCCCATGTCACTTTTTCAAATCAATGTCCTCTGTGTCAATATTTCTCCTCCATAAGCAGGGCTTGCTCTGTAAGAGGAAGGAGCTGTTGCTGCTTCTCTGTGCAAAGCAACATTGATAAATTCATGCCAGAAATGCCTCATTTCAGCAAGCCTTGAGACTGAAGTCCTCTCCTTTGCAAAACACAGGTCCAGCTCATGTATGAGCAGCAAAATGTCTTTTGTTTCTCTCTTATGGCTCTTCATTCTTGAAATCAGTATCAAATCAATAACAGAAAAATCTTCTCCTATCCTAATTCCCTATGACACCCTCTGCTCATTTCTCACAAGCTTTGGAGTGACTTCTGGAATGGAAACAGTTTTAAATTGAGGATCTGCAGTCAGGATTTCATCCTGACTTCATTTTTAGTGCCTCTTTCCTGCAGTCTGGAGTGATGGCAGTGTGAGAGCTGGTGGGTACCACTGCCTGCCCTGGTGAATCAGAAATTGCTCCTTTCTCTGACATCACCATGTCATGGTCCTGGGAAACAAGCTAAGCATGATTGCAGGGTAAGAAAAAGCCCTGAAAAAAAAAGAAATTACATTGGTTTGAGGTTAAATCCATTTGTAGTCCAAAGATGCCGTGGGACTGACTGTCCCTCGTAGCAAGATGTGGAAGGGAGCAGTCACGCACAAATCTGGCAGACAGAGGAACCTTGAGATGGTTTGTGATAACCAGACTGAAAAATAAGGGAGTGGGGCTGATGGAAGCTGGCCTGGAATCATGCAATCTAAAAATCCCATGTGATTCCAGTAAGTTTCTTCTCCTGCCTGCATTCTTTACGTGCCTCTTGATTCTGTGCTACATACACAGCTCCACATGTTATACATAACTTATCCTGCAGCCTGAAATCATCCTGCAAGGGAAAATGAGCCCCCAAAAAACACTGACAGATGTAAAACTGCAGTCTGTAGATTAAGGGCTTAGCACCAAGCTGCTGGGCCAGACCACCTTGCCTGGAAGCTGGGAAGCATTTTGTGATGTTTCATGTTGTGTGCTTTTCTCTCCCCTTGCTATGACCCTATAGCTTCACATCTGGACCCCAGAGCACCTCTGGATGCCTGTTTCTGTCCCTCTGAGGAACACATTTTTCACAGCTTTATTAAGAACTCCTGCAGTGGACCAAAAGCGAGGAGTTGGTGTTTTATGGTGGAGCTGACAAAAACTTCACACATTTTTTGGAGGCATTTTTAGCCCAGGCAGTTCTTTTCCTGGTGGCTCCTGAATGTTGCAGGGTCAGTCCCAGAGCACCCACCAAGGACTGCAGGTATGGGAATCCTTGTGAGCCCCAAACCTGCCCTCTGCCAGGCTCCCTCACACTCAAGGACTGCCCCCCAACCAGTGTTCCAGGCGGGGAATGGTATGGGTGAGGGGTGATATGGTGCGCTTCAGTCCTTCACAGAGCTTTTAAAGGGCTGGAGGACCATATGAGTAATGAATTGTTAAAAATGGTTCATGTCAAGAGGTCACTGCTGCCTCTGCTGCTGCTGCAGGACATGCCAGTGACTCAAAGAAAAGGCAAAAGGCTGATTTCTCTGAGTGAGCAGTGACTCATTGACATCTGCCTTTTTCTATTTATCCCTGTGAATTCTCTCATTGACTTGCAGATTTTCCTTTCCATTCTCTTTTACAGTAAGACTCTTACTGTGTCAGTCTAATTTTGCTCCTTCTATAGGCAACTTTTTCCACTGCCCTCCTCCACGTCTTCCCTGGGAAGGATTTTTTCAGAGGAACTCCTTTTCAGAGGGACTCTCTGAAGCCAGCCTGTCTGGCAGCTCTGGTGCTGTGATGTCCTTCAGCAACAAAGTGCAAAGCATTTCACAGACAGCTCTTCTTGAGGTATTTGGAAGGTGGGGCCTGTGGGAGAGGTAAATCTGAAGGAACTGAGCTCCTGCACACTCCTGTCTCTCCTTGGAAGGAGGTTTCCAGCCACCCTGTCTAGCTCTGAATGCTGCTGATGTTGTCAATTTGCTCAGATCTATCTTTAGCTTCCCCCTCTGCAGAAATCAGTTGGTTCTCATGTTTTATCAAAACACCCTGACTCAGAGTCAAGCCTGTGATTTTGGGTTTGTGTTCTTGGCTGCCAGCAGGGTGGATTTCTTTAACGACAATTTTGGGTACACATGGTTGTGCTGTGGTGTTTTCCCCTTCCAAGAAATGCTGTGTGCAAGGGCTGGCAATGTCTCAGGGCTGACAAGGCAGTGTCTCTCCTTCCTCTGTGCCACTGTGGCCCAAATTGTGGTGGGCAGTTCTCAGAAATCAAACTGCTTCAAGTCTGGGCACTGGTGGGGGTCACGCTCCTTAGGGCAGCTCTAAATTTTATTTAGACTTCTTTAGTGCTGATGTTCATCATGAAATGGGCAAAAAGGGTTTAAAGAATAGAACTGAAGCATTAACTGAACTGTCTAATATATAGAGGATCCCAGTCTGCATCCCCAGCACTTTCTGGACTCTCAGCTCCATGCAGTTCAACTTTTCCAGACTCTTTTACATTCCTTCACTCCCTCTTGTCTTGGTTGACTTTGGCCAGGACCTCTCTTCACTTCCAGTTCCTTCATTTCAGACCCAAACCTCAGCCAGAGCTTTAATGTTTTCTTAGAGATGCTTATAGTTGTGACCACAACAAGGAAATCATGATCTCCACTTAAACAATAAGAATCTTATAATTTATATCTATATTTTTAGACACCACAGTGTAGCAAATGTTTGTGTGGGTGGGGGGCAGGGAGGGATTGTGGGGAAATGGAAGGCATGAAAGTCACAACCAGAGAGGAGTTTAAACACATCCTGTCCACCCATTTTTTGCTTATTCTCCTAGTAAAAGGAGAGATTTGTTAATTTTTGATGATGGTTTGTGAGTCAGTAATCAGTGCAGTTTACCCTCAGAACCGATGTTCTTTTATTCCAGGCTCCTTCTTCCCTCTGCTCTCATACCCATCCAAATCTCCTCTGTATGGGGACCATGCTGTGGTTTTGGGAAGAGCAGGACAGCAGCGGCACAATTTCTGTCTGGGAGACAGAACCTGACCCATAATTTCCAGGCAAAAGGAATAATGTAAACTGTGGTTCACACTGCCATGATGCTTTCTTTCCTTTCGCTGAATGTTCTGAGCATGTTATAAAATAGTTTTAGGATGTCTTGGTGATTCAACACACTCGCAGTTGAATCCATAAAAGAGAAGCGAGAGTGGGGCACGGCAAAGCCTTGTGATCTCAAAGACATATTTGTCAAATGTCGTAGAGCCATAGAATTGTTTAGGTTGGAAAAGACCTTCGAGATCATCAAATCCAACCTTCCCCCAGCACTGCCAAGTCCACCACTAATCCACGTCCCCAGGAGCAACATCTCCATGGCTTTCAAGCATCTCCAGGGATGGTGACTCAAGCACTTCCCTCGGCAGCCTCTTCCAGAGCTTGAACACTCCTTTTGGTGAAGAATTTTTTCCTACTCTAATCCAGTGATTGGCTGTTGCTTGGCGAGATTTGAGGCTGTGTGTCTTGGTTTGAAAAGACAGGTGTCTNTCACATCTTCTAACCTAAGACACTCTGGCATTTGGTTGTATCTACATGACAGCACCCACTGGCTGTGGGGTGGAGACCTCCAGGAAAGGCTCCAGTTATTCCAGAAACACACCCATGGGAATGCACAGGCTGCTTGTCAGGTTGACTCTTTTTACCAAAGCTTAATTAACCTTGGTGCTGCTCACCTACATTAACCACATAATGAGGATGTGTCTGTACAGATGAAAATATTGTGAGAATATTGAAAATATTGCAGTTTTGTTTGATTCAAAAAATAATTCTGGAATGTACTTAGAGGTCATGTGGTGCTGGTCTTTGTCCTGCTGTTTTCATCATCCTCAGCCTGAGATGTGAAAAACCAGGATTTTCCCACTGCAAGTCACTTCATCCCTGTGGTGGAAGGTGGAATGTCCTCTTGAAACCTTTAGATGTACACATAGATTGAAGCAATGACCAAACAAATTATCCTGTACAGCCAGGAATTCATAAAAGTTTTAAAAAGATAGAAAATGTAACCATCATCTCTGATTTCCAGTGATATTCTGGGACTTAATTCCTGTACACTCAAATAAATATTTGGTCTTAGTGATCCAAGAAGGTCAAAAAATCAGCTCCTGACACTCTGTAGGCATCAGCTGCAGCTCTGTGGAGCTCTCTTTCTGTTCCAGAGTGGGGTTGTTATTTACTTGAATGCTCCTGAAATGAGATACACCTGCTTTTCCTGGACTCCTCCCAGGGCCTTGGTACAGATGGGAAAATTCATCTTCCATCTGCTGAGTTCTGCTGCAGGTTCGTTTCTGCTCTTCAAGGCCTCTCTCACAAACTCACAGCACCAGAGAAAGACCTGCTTGACCAAAATGTTCAGTAAGTGGTTCTGAGGAGGGGAAGTTGAGGAAATCCCAAAGAAATGGTTTGGTTCTTCCCAGCAGGGAATGCTGGATGCATCCCTGGGCTCACCCTGCTGAGCGCTGCTGCCTCCAAACCAAGGCTTACATAAAACTTCCAAGGAGAATTAATTCATCCTCTGCTCTCAGCGACTTGTTTTGCTTCAGGAAAGATGACAACATCACCCAGAAATGTCCTCTGAGCTGGTCCCAGGGATGAGCTGCTGGAAGGAATCAAACATTTACAGCTCCAGAGGGACAGAGAGGTTTGTGCAGGGCGAGAGCTGCAAACACTGCAGGCATTGCACAGCCCTGAAACCAGGGCAGGTGTTTATGGGGGATTAATGATTTAAACAAGGAGTTTGTGCAGGAAAGACCTGATGGGCCAAGGTTTGGCTTGAATGAAGCAGGGTGGTTGTGCTGGAATTCCTCCCTGATGGCTGAGGGTTCAAGGGCTGGTCCAAGGGCAAGGGGTGAACAGAGCAGGTCCAGGGATCTGGGATAGATAAACCAGCTCTCTGTTCATACAAATCTCCTGCAAATGTTTTCACACCTTTTTGAGGTGACAAAAACAAAGCTGGGAAACCCCAACTTTATTTTTTTAAAAATTATTATTTACTGTTTTAATTCTTGGATTTTCCATGTGCCCGAATAAGCTGATTGATTCTCTAAGGTACCCTAAACTCTTCCAACTGCAGCAGTGGGAAGCACCTGGAATGTCAGAGATACCCAAAGTGAACTAAAAAATACATGCTCAATCAAGCAAGGCAGTTAAAGCAAATTAAACATGGAAAAAGCAACAGATTAATTTAAAAGTCACTGGCTGGGATTTAGAGAATATTTTGTACTTCCCCAGTAAACACTCCAATAGACTTGGACCCAAAGTGTTCCTAGGCACTGGCCAAGCTGCCACAGTCTCTTTTAGTTTCCATGATCCATCTCCTCTGCAGCTAATCCAGAATGTATTCCTTGCTTTCCTGACAGCTCCATCGCCTTTGGACTCTGAATCTGTGGTTGCCATGTGTGCACATTTTCAACTTTCAGCAGAAGCACCAGGATTTGATATAATGCAGGAGGAGACACTTTTAATAAGATCCTTAATTGAGGCCTGTCCCTGTCAAGGCAATGTGAAAACAGATGCTAAGATTCCTCTGCTCCTTTCTAAAATCCTGAATCATGTCACTTTAACCAGGAAACATTTTTTCTTCCAAAGGAAAGAAAAAAAAAATTAAAAGACAACTTTTTTAGCTGATTGACTGTGAAAATAGGGATAGAACCGAGTAATAAAACTTGGTGCAATCTTTCAAATATGAACCAAATGTATCAAATAGGGACTTATCTTTTCAGTAATCTGAACCCTACAGCTTCTCTCTGTTAATCTAGTCCAATGTCAAAGGTAGCCAAGCTTGGTTTAGCTCATTAAAGGTATTTTCTAAAACTTGGCTAGACTGCAAATGCCATGTGCAGGCAAATCAAGATCTGACAGCCAAGACAATGCCAACTGCTTAGTTTTAGTCTGATTAAACCTCTCTGTCCATGTCTGTCACCCTGTGCCTGGTGTGAATGACTTTAAATAACCTGCATTTTGTTATGGTGCTGCTGGAATTCAGGCTCTGAAATGCTGCAAGTCACATTGTGTTTGCACTCACTTTGAGTGTCCAGGGGATCTGAAAAACTCATTTTGCTCTCTTCTTCCTGGAAGGTCTCAAAACTCCTTTGGCTTTTGTGTTTGGAAGGGTTTTAAGTCACTGTGAGCTCAGCAGAGGCTGAGGGACATCTCTGCCCTGGGTGTCTCTGTCACTCCTTGCTCAGCCTGCCCACCTGGGTTCCCCTCTGAGCTGGAGAGAGGTGCTGGATGGGGCTCCTGGGATTGCTCTGAGACCTGTAGAGGGACTCCAAGTGCTCTAAAAATAAATCAAGTCACACTGATAATGTGGACTTCTTCCCAGGAGTAACTTCCCAAATGTCTGTATTTCACTTGAGCTTTTCTCCTAGCAAATTATCACTGGAAACTCAGTGGTTCTGTGAGGAAATTCATTTTGGTGTAGAATGGAACAGGAACTCAAGGTACAGTTTCCTTCTCTCTGAGGAGGGTGAATCAAAATCCAGATTCTCCTCCTCTGTTCACAGGTAATGTTGGATCACAGAATCATTTAGGTTGGAAAGGACCTTTAAAATCAACATGTTAAGCTGGTGAGGCTCATCTGAACTCTACAAATTCTCTTCTCTCCTGGCAAGGCCTGATGGAGCCTGTATAAACTGGAGTCTTTGAGTCTATAAACCACAAATTATCTCCCAGAACCATATAAATCACATACTTAAAGACCAATAGTCATAACCAGCCCATAGTTATATCTGTGGGAGAACTGAAATGTGAGGTTCATACTGCATATTCCAGCTGGTCACAAACAGATCTCACCTCCCTGGAATTATACAACTGAGCTCATGTAGAAATTGAGGCAGCAACAAAATTCAGGTCTGGACCTGAAATCCCACTCAGTCTTGGATGTACTTTGGAATCCCTGCAGCACCAGGTGCTCTGGGGCTGCATTTAGGCAGGAAATGGCCCAGTTGCCTGATTGTGGTCCCTGTGATCCTCTGGGCAGAGTCCCCCAGTGCTGTGACAGCCCAGCCTTCAGCTGCCACCTCAGTCTCTCCTTCAGCACAGTGGCCTCCATTCACACCACTGGCACTGCAGAAAACACATCCAAACCTCACCACAGTGATTTGTCCTCCTTCATTCAGTCTTGTTTTTACCAGTTTTATCAGTGCCAAGCAGGACCAGCCCTTTGAAGACTTCCTTTGAAAACCTTTGGATTGTGAGCATTGGGTGTCCCCTCCAGAGCTGCCCACGGAGCACCACACAGGGCCAGCCCTGCCAAAACCCTCTGAGAAACTGCTCTTCCCTTCCCTCACTCCCCACACTGCCTTTTGTGGCTCTCTATTTAGAGATGTGCAGGGAAGAACAGATGGAATAAATCGTCTGCTGGTAGCCAAGTGACTGAGCCACTTCTGGGAAAGGCCGCGTCTCTGGGCTGGGTTTGTGTGCGAGGTGCCCAGGAGTCACTCTGGTGTCAGGAGCAGTTTGCTCTGCAAAGTGCTGTAAATCTCGGGGTCTGCCATGCTTCCTGGAAGGCTCCCCAGCAGAGAGGCCTGGGTTCTGCTCCCAGGGAGTCTCCAGCCAGCTCTCCTGTTGTCCAGCACCCGTTGGAGCAGCCAGGAATGAGGCCAGCCCCACCATCCATAGATCACCTCTGCGGATGTGGAAAACAAGCAGGGGGGAAAAAGGGGGAGGCACACATTAAATCTCACAAGTACCATTTTGTTTTCCCTTCCTCCTTCTCTTCCATCCTCCTCCCCTCTCCTCCTTCCAACCCCCTGCTTTTTTTTTTTTTTCAGTAGCTGATGGGGGGGGATAAAATTCCAGGGGGCCAAGACAAACTGTTAAACATTGTGATTTCTAAGGGTTCCTCTTGAAAATTGCTGACAGATGCTGGTCCTGAGATCAGAACAGCAGAGGCTGCCAGCATGAGGCGTGGGGCCAGCCATTGATTCCCTCCTCTAACAGTGAAATCTAAATCTATGCTAACTCTCCAGGAAGACACCATGTGCCACTTTTCTTAGAGTTTCTCCTTGTCTTCCCTCTTTATTCCCTTTTCCCCTTCACCAGACTTTACCCTTTCCTCTCCATTTCATAATTTTAGTTCATAACTTTGTGTCCTCCCCTGGCCCCTTCTTTCCCTCCCTGCTCCTTTTTGCTGTCTCTCTCCTGGACTCTATGGATGCTTGCCCAGCTACGACTTAGAGAAAGAGGAGTGCAGGAATTTGACTGATGCAGCAAGTTTCTCCCTTCTTTTTGGAACCTCCAGCTCACAAGACAGCTTATTTGTGTCTCAAAATACTAGCTGGATAAAGCCAAGGACGGAGATGGGATGGGGTTGGGGTCAGTCAGGGTCCTGCAGGAGGAGACAGAGGGAAGCTGCCGGCTCAGGGCAGGAATGTGTTCTGATTCCAGCCAGACGTGGAGCTGTGTTTGAGCACTCTGTGCATCCATAATGTGCCCCAGCACCTGACATAGCAGTCTGGCCTTTTTCCTCACTTAATACCAGCTCCTTGTGACAGAATATCCCCCAGTGGAAGTGTTGCAAAGGAGGAGATTAGCCACGGTTTCGGTTTTGCTGGTAAAGCTTGGAAAAGCACTGACACAGCCCCAGACATTGTCAGGAGTTTAAGGAACAATAACAGGCTCGGGGCTGTGGAGGAGGGAAGCTGTTTGTCCCTAGAAAGGTTCATGACTTTGGGATGGAATTGGAAACGGCTGTTCTGCAGGGCACACATTCCTGGCACTGTGCAGGGTTAAGTCCCCAATTCACCTCTCTGCTGCTGTGGCTGCTGTGAGTGGGGAAGCTCCAGAGCTGCAGGGAGGAGTACCCAGAACTGGGTCTGAGGTCTTAGGTTCAGATAAATGGGCACAGTCAGGGGACCAAATCTGCTTTCTTTGGTTCCTTCTGTGTGAGTGTGAAAGCTGTGGTGTGGGTTTTGTGTTGGGCATGGGGGAAAATCCTCCCTGAGAAGATGCTGCAGCACTGAGCAGGTCAGAGGTTGTGCCACTGCTGTCCCCAGGGCTCTCAGCCTTGCCTGCCCTGATCTAGTTCTGGCAATAATCCAACAGCTGAATGGGAGCTTGGATCAGGAACCTTCACAATTCCTTCCCAGCCACCCCTCCTGTGATGGTCAGTGCCAGCTGGCCAGGCCAGGGTGTAAATACCAGGAGGCAGAGTTCCTTCCTTAAAAAGTGAGTATCAGCACTGAGGTGCCCAGCAGGGGTATCCCTGCTCCAACAACCTCATCATAACACCAGTGATGGCTGTTCTTTATCTTTGATCTTCAACAGCACTGTGCATAAACCTCCAGGTAGCTCTGGGCTAGAAATTACCCTCTCAGAGCTGTGCTGCTCCTCCAAGCCTTCCTCTCACCAGCAATTCATGCATGGAAAGCCATTTTATCCCCTTTCCTGTCTGCAAGGCACTCCAGTGTCTCCCCTCCTGCTTCTCCAGCAAACAAATGTCACAGACCCAGCTGTGCCAGAGATGTGAATGTCCAGTTCCTCGGCTGGCAGCATTAATGGTCAGGCTTGGAGTGTTTTCTGTCTTACTAGCAGCTGTCAGCACCACTAAGGGAATGCCTCTCCCTCTGAAGGGCAGCCACGGGTGATTAATGGGTGTGATCCTCCAGGAATTGTTTCTTCTGGCTGCTGATGGGCCACAATTAGCACCTCCATCTCTAAGCTGGTACTTGCTTTCTCGTTAATACAATATTTATGAGGATTTCCTCCCAAAGCTGTGTGAGGGAAGCCGTGGTGATGGACGGGCTGAGCAGAGGCAGAGCCTGGGAGCCTTGCAGATCCTGCATCCCTCATGTCACCACTTCCTTACTGGTGATGGCTGCATGGCACCATGAGAACTCAGTTCAGGCAGGGAGCTCTCAGCACCTCCCAACGTCCAGGACCTCCAAAGGACATCAGCAAAGTAGCCAAGGAGGAGTTGGAGCATAAACATCCACAGGACAGGCTCTGCATCCTCTCCTGGGAAATTATTACCAAGTTTTAAAAGAGAATCTCATCTCCAAAATGGAGATGTACAACACTAATATCCTTGTGTCTCAGGGCTCCAAAGCATAAGAGACAGCAGATGCTGCAGGCTGTGTCCTTTTCTAAGGTGCTAAGATGTCTGGGAAGAATGATGCACAGAACTCCATGATATCAGAAGGCTAATTAATTACTTTATTATACTATAACTATATTACAGAATATGACACTAACAAGAGCTATCACTAAGTAACCAACTAGCAAACCCCTGACCCTCTGCCCGAGAGTCCCAACAGGCACATGTGGATCCAACTGGTCAATGAATCCAAAACACCATCACCAGAATCCAATCAAGCAATCACCTTGGTAAACAGTCTCCAGAACACATTCCACATGGGCACAAACACAGGAGCAGCAAATGAGATAAGAATTGTTTTGATCATTCTTTTCTCTGCTTTTCTCCCAGCTTCTCTCTGTTCAGAGGGCATATGAATACCACATGTCCACTGTGAAATCCAGAATTATCTCATCTTCATCTTGTCCAGACAGGTTATGGATGCCCCAGCCCCAAAATTGTCCAAGGCCAGGCTGGATGGGGCCCTGAGCAGCCTGATCTGGTGAGTGGCCTCCCTGCTCCTAGCTGGGGTTGGAAGGGGATGATCTTTATGGATCCTTCCAACCCAAACCCTCCTGTGAGTCACACCATCACCGCTGTGGAAGGCAAATTCTGCATTTTTAACAGGGAAAGTGTGAGAGGAGAAGCAGCTGCACAGGGGCATCCCCATGAGTGGTTGAACAAAGAAATTCAAGCAACTGACTCACTGACTTCAGTTTGTTTTCACTCCAGACTTCCAGCAGGGGAGAGCCTGCCATTCTGCGTTTTCCTAACTGTGAGTGGAATAGAATTTTCTCCCAGTTTCATCAGGACCATGCTCATCCTGTCACATAGTGCAAAAAAAGCAGAAAAATTGTGTATGCTCTGTGTGAGTGTTGATTGTCCTTCAGTGCCGTGTTACCTGTGGCAGGTGTGGGTATGGTGTTATTCTCTCTCTTCTGTAGAAAATATAACTTTTTGAGATCACCCAGACTGTGGCAGTCACAGATATTTCACTCAAAACCAGAAGGAATTATGTTGCTTCAACTCACAGGCTCCCAGCCACAGATGGACAGTTAATAGCTAATGACAGAAACATGATTTGAGTCTTCCAGCTCTTAAAATCCAAGTGCTACTCAGAGACTGAAAGCACTTGCCTTGCCTGTAAGACATGATGAAAACATATCAGTTGAGTAATTTAATTCAGTAGGAACAGCAGTGAAATAGCAGTGGAATATACAAAGAAATTCATTGCACTTTGATATTTTTGGCAAAATACAGGGTGTGTGTAATTGTGTTTTTCATTGCTGAGTTCACTGCCCGATCATAATGAATAAATAATGTAAGAGGAACTGAAGTATGGTTATGTATTTCTCTAAATGTCTCTGTTGTTGCTATTTATTATTTATAGTGTGGTAACACCTAAAAATCCCCTCAGGAGCTGCAGTTCTGTTGTTTCAGGCACTGTACCCACCCAGAATGTCTGACACACGCTTCGTGTTGACACCTTAGGGCCTGAGGAGTGCTTGGGCTGGGATGATGATTATTCTCCTTTTGATGCCTTTTTTGGGGCTACCTAAAAACAGAGGCCAGACAAAATTAAGGCAATAAAAAGCAGGTATATTTATTGAAGGCCTTCAGATACATTTAGGGCAGACAAAGCCCCCCAGGGCCTACACCCAAAACTCCCAAAATGGATGATGGGTCACAGGTTTCACACTTTTAGAAGTTTGGTCTATTTGCATATTGAGGGTTAATCTGCCAATTACAGCTTCAGCTAATGAAGTCATTTACCCCAAGTTTGCTCCCCCCAAACCTCACTTTTGTCTCCATCTCTGGGGCCTGAGGCAGTGAGGTGTCCTTGATTGCCAGGCCTGGAGAGGAATTGTTGTGTCTGCCCAAAATGGGAAAGCAGCAGCTCCCACTGTGTGTGGAGTGTGGAGTTATCCACTAAAGAACTGCAGGGTTACAAATATAGGGAAAATATAAAAGCTCAAATCCTAAGGGATCACCTTCACCTCTGACACCAGGACAGTGGTCTCTCTGCTGGGAATGCTCCCTGTGAGCATGTTCTGTGCCTGGCCATGGCATGTGGGGTTTGGATGTGCACAGAGGCCAGAAACTGCTGAATGTCCTGCATCAGCTACAGGTGACATGAGTTCCAGATCCTCTTCTGAGGCCAAATTCTCCAGGCACAAACAGGAGGATCAAAATATGAAGAGAAAATGTGACTCTGAAAAACGAGTCACACTGATGGGGTAGATGTGAAATCCGAGGGGTTTTTATTTTCCTACTGCTCTGAGCCTTAGCCAAGAGCTGTGCAGAATTCACAGAGTCCACCTGGGGAGCTCCTGCAGGAGGAGGAACAACACCATGGTGTCTTCTCTTTGGAGTGTTTTGTTTCCTGCCTGGAGATGCTCCCATAGCAAACCAGGCTGTGATGGGAGAGAGATGGGGAAAAAGGACACAAATAACCATGGTTATTTATTAAAATGGTTATCTAATTAAAGGTCCAGAATACATAAATAACCATGGCAGGGCCTCTACAGGGCCACATGGGAAGAAGAATGGGGTGAAAAACCCCTATAGATTAAACTCCAGGAGATTGTCTCTGCTCAGGCTGACCAGTTATGAAGAAGACTTGTCAAAAATAATCTCTTCCCTCTCCTGCAGGATTGAAAACACATTGGCTGCTTAAGGAGAGACAGCCAACATGTTTTCAGTACCTATTATAGAAAATGTAGGATACCCCCAAGCAAGAGATTTCTGTGCAAGGGGAAGGGAAAGGTTTGGCTTTTGCTCACCCAGCAATCAGGGAGCTCTGCAGGTGGAGGGTACCAGGCAAGAACTCCTTGCTGGCATCTGTTGGGAGCCACCAATGTCCCCAGAGCTCACATTGCTGTCGTGCACCAAAGCAGGGCCTGCACAGAGATCCTGGATGAGAAATCCCACGGGTGAGATCAGCAGCTGCCTGGGGCTCCTGCCTTGGACCCGAATTCTGCACCTGTAGGAAGGAACAGGCAGCTCCCTGCCCCTGAGCAGCCCTGAGCGTGTGCTAAAGTGTGTCTAGACATCCTGCCCTCCCTCCTCTCCCCCAGATTTCCCTGGCTAACCCCCCTGCCTTTGTTCCCAGCTCCAGATGGAAGAGGAAGTGTTGAAAGGCAGCCTCGAGGAAATGGTGTTAATGTCACTCACACCCCGATTATGTCACTGCATCTGTTTGGTGCCCAGCAATAAACTGCATTTCTTGTCCCCCTCGGGGGCCTGTAAGGCACAGCCCAGAGCATTCCCAGCCTCGGGCTTGGGTTTCTCCACACGGAAACTAGAGCTGGAAGGGCTGAGCAGGGTCGGGGCTGGGTTCCTCCCAGCGTGGGAGCTTTGCCAGTGTTCACACTCAGAGCCAGGAGCATTCCTGGATCCTGGATTAATAACCGCGGCCCCAAAAAGCTGTTTGTTGCATCAAACACCTGAATTCACACCTGAGTCATGGTGAGGGAGTTAAAAATCCGGTGGAGTGATATGAGAGGGATTCCTCAGGTTTTTGGGTTGCAGGACAGTTTGGATGAAGCTTGAAGAGGTGAACTCTGTGTGGTCCTACCTGGTTTTGGTGCTGATGGGATTTTTATAATTTCAATGAAATACTGAAAAAAAACCCAAAACCAAACCCAACAATATTTTAAAGGTAACTAAAACAAGCCCAGGGGAAAAAAAAAAAAAGGAAAAAAAAAGTTTTACATAAAAATTTATATTTCCTCTTTTTAGTAATCTCTTTTAATGGCTGTCTGACATAAACACTGTGGCTCATGATCTCCATTTATCAGGTATTTTGATCAGTAACCAAAAATCCCACAAACACCCTCGGGTTGTTTCCTTTCTTTCTAGAGCTGGCAGGTGAAGGGGCCGTTTCACTGTCGTGGTGCTTGGAAAGAGCCTGTTCAACTCTAGACTTCACTGGAGATTTAGGTGACTTCAGTAATGCTCAGACAGTATTTCAGTGCTGAGCCGAGGTGGATTTCCATGGGAATGAGGTGCTTAAATTCCTTGCAAGGGAGCAAACTGCACGGTGATGCCTGGCCTCGTGCTGTAACAGGAGAGTGGCTGAGGAAACCTTCGTGGGTCACCTTCCACTGAGGGTCACAGAGCTGCCAACACAGCAATTTCTTCATGTGTCTGAGCCCTTAGACTGGTTATTTCTCTGTTTCCTACTGGCAAAATGAAGGTTTCCTACTATTTCCTCAGAATTAAGATGAAGTTCATAAATTTGACCTACACTGAGGAAAAGGAGGGGTGTTGCATCGAGTGCCAGTGATGCAACACCAAAGGGGTTGTGTGTGTGATTTATTTTGTGTGCTTTGGTGCTAAAAGGTGGCCCCACGTGTTTATCTGGAGAGAAAAGCTTTCCTTGTTCATAATTAGTCATTTTCTAGAGATTATCAGATCTGCCTAGCACCTTTTGGAGACAGATGAATAATTCCCTTACAGGATGAGAAAACAAGTGATTTATTTTTGCTGTTTCCCTCTTACAACTTGTTCCGTGCTGCATTGGTAAAAGTTTAGAAAAGGGAATGATGCCCTCAGCAATTAGCCACAACTCCTGGAAAGGAGTAGTTTGGAGTAGCTTTTCCCAAATTCCTGCTTTCAAAGAGCCCCTTGGGGAGGCAGCAGCTGTGGGGACCCCACACCTTTGAGGAGGAGCTGGGAGTTCCTCACTGGTGCAGCCAGGGAAGGTGAATCCAAGGAGTAACCAAATGCAGAGCTCAGAGGGGCAGAAAGGGAGTGTGGGGTGAAGCAGGCCATGGGGGAGGTTTGCTTGTCATTTTTGGGGCAGCACAGAGGTGCCTCAGGTGTAGTAAGCAAAGGCAAGATGCTGCAGGACAGAGGCACAGTGGTAGACCAGGTGGGGAATAGATAATTTCATATTTAGAGACAGTTTGTGTCCTCCTTGCATCACAGGCAGGGCTCAAATCTGTCTGAATGGGCCCTGCTTTGCTGAATCACTGAAGAAATTGTCCTGAAGTCTTGTAATTGTCAGAGTAATTTTCTTGTAATTGTGCCAGAGGCAGCCAGGAGCTGCCCCTGAAAGTGTCCAAGGCCAGGCTGGACAGGCTTGGAGCAGCCTGGGACAGTGGAAGGTGTCCCTGCCATGGCAGGGGTGGGACTAAAGGACCTTTGAGGTCCCTTCCAACACAAACCATTCTGTGACTGTACAATTCAGAACCTTTCAATCACAGCCCATCCACCCTTTGACAGCACCTCTGGGTCTTCTCCTAGCACGGAATTCCCCCAACCACCAGGACTCTCCCTTTTGTTATTCCCCTTGAAAAACCCTCCTCGTTTTCCTCGTGTCTCTGAGGCAGAGCTGGGGACCAGGACAAGCTGTGATGGCTGTGGGGACCACGCCGGCTAGTGCCTGCTGCACGAAATGCACTCCTTCCCTCGCAGTGCATCCTCCCTTTCCCTCCCTCCTCCCCTTTGCCCCGTGCTGCCGTGCAATTAGACAGGAGAAAATTAACCAGTAAATCACGGGAATTAGGGATGTCTCCAGAGCAGATGGATCCTATTAAGAAGCACTTTCTGAGCCTGCAGTAGTTTTCCAGTGCATGGGACAAAGTTTGGAGTAGTTGGATTTGCAGGCGTGTGTTGATGTGGCAGTGGCACAGGGCATGGCAAGTGCCAGACCAAGCCTAGGAAAGAGAGAACATATTTTATTCCATCTTCAGATTAGGAATAAATCAGTTTAGACAGACAGATCAAAAGATTACTCCCAGATTGAGAGAACAACAAAACAAAACTGACAAAATCCCCAACTCACTTTTTTCTGTCCCCACAGCTTTTGACAGTCTCTGTAAAGAAAAAACACTTTTCCAGCTCCTGTACAATCAGATATTGCCAAAGTTCTGGATGCCTCTGGGAGGATCCTTTGGAGATTCTGTGGTTTTTCAGCTGCCAGTCATTTCTCTGAGTCTCCTTAGGGCTCACAGGTCTGGGACAGTTTGATAGCTTGAACATGGTGCTGTGCTGCTGATGCCTTGTGCAGGCTGCCCTAGAACAGAGACTGGACAGAGATAAAGAATAAAGCAGGGATTTATTCCAAGGATCTCCTCCATGGATCCACCTTGGGAAGCACAAGAGCCCAGCCAGGGCTGCACCCAAGATGAACCAAAATGGCCCCAAAATGCACGAGCGCTCCCGGGGTCTCTCCCTGTGATCAGCTCTGCTCCATGTGCAGATTGCAGTTCATTGTCCAATTCCAGCTTTAGCCCATGCACTCCCATCCTGCTTGTTTTTCTCTCTGTTCAGCCCATGTTGTTTGTGCTCTTGGGCTGAGATTTGGATCATTTGTCCTTGGTGCCCAGCTGGAGCAGGAATTGTTTTGTCTCCCTGCTCTGTGCAGAGCTCACCATCCCCTTATGTGAAGCTCAGACCCACACACTAAAGCAGCACAGAATGTGAAAAATAGGAAAGCTCAAACCAGAGGCATCACTGCCCATCCACAACTCAATGGCACTGTTATATCAGTTTATCTCAGTTTTATAACAGTTATAGCCACTTTAATAATAGCTCATCTCCTTTGATAACAGTTTATACCCACTCCTGACAGAATGGGAATTCATTCACTCCTGGATAAACTTGAAAAAAACCCAAAGAAATAATGGGATCCAAAATGTTAATCAAGTGGAGAGTTCACAGAATTCACAGAATCACTGGGTTGGAAGAGACCTTCAAGATCATCGAGTCCAACCCAGCCCCAACACCTCAACTAAACCCTGGCACCCAGTGCCACAATTTCTTCATTTCATTCTGTGGTTCTTAACTGGGGAAACCTCTCCTTAAACAAATCCCCTGTGAGGGAGTGGAAGGTGTTCCTGCCCATGGCAGGGGGTGGAACGAGGTGATCCCTAAGGTCCCTCCAACCCAAACTATTCCAAGATTCTGTGAGATATCTGTCCTGCAGCACAAGGCCATGGAGATGAGCACAGAGGGCTTTGGGCAGGGCTGGTGGTGCTCTTTCTGCTCCTGTGTGTGCTTCCAGAACCACTGTTTGTTCCTCTGTTTGTTTGGACATTCCAGCCCAGCCCTCGGGGCTTGCTCAGCCTCGCACAGCAGCTCATCCATTGTACAGCAATTTTTAGCCTCAGCTGGAAGATGAGTCCAAGAGCTGAATCAGAAGGAGAAAAGTAATGCTCAGAGAATAACTCAGGGAATGCTGGACATGCCAGAGATCAGAGGGAGCTCCACAAGAGTTCAAGAAGCACAGAAGACATGACAGCTCTGGATAGCAGAATTTCAAATAACCTTTCTGGCAAAAAGCAGCTGTCAAAACTCTTCAGCACACATTTTAAAATCTTCCATGCAGATCTCACTTTTCTGCCAAGACAAACTTTCTCCCTTTGAAAAGCAGAGGGAGTTTTGCAGGAGCCTTTCTCCCATCATTCAGTGGCTGTGATTGATTCCCACATCACCCAGGGCACTGTGCCCTTGGCTTTTATTGTACCCATCGTGACAGGCAGGGCAGATAAGGCAGCAGAGCATCTGTCAGTGTCTCCAGAGGGACAGACTTCATCCTGCTGCTTGTGCTCAACGGGAGCCACAGCAGGACTAGCAGGATGATTCAGTTCCTCTGTACAGCAGCAGTGGGGAACTTGGAAACCTAAAAAAAATCATGTTTATGAAACCTTTTCCTTCTGACTCCAGTTGGTCTAATTAATGACATGATACCTCCCCACCAATCTGCCTCTGTGATGTCCTGTGTCATCACATCCTCCAAGCTCTGCTACTGTGACATCAGTCTGGCTCTGTAGGAAATGCAAAAACTTGTGAAGGAAGGTACAGAAGTTGCATGAAGGCTGAGAAAATGCCTCAGAATAAGAATATATATTGTTTAAATTTATTTAATTTTAAAAGAAAATATTGAGAGGTGGAGTAAATATGTAAGTATATACTGGGGGAAAAAAAAACCACTGGGCTATGTGGAGCTCCTCATAGAAGGAAAGAGCAGATAGATCTGAAGCTGAATCAATTTGTGTGAGAAATTCTGTGCTGCTGGATTTGTCTATATGCAAAACCTTTCTGGAAGAGACCTTTTAGGTGAGCACAAGTTGTTTCATTGGAATAATGAGGTGAAATGTAGTGCCTGGCCCTGTGAAGTGTGGGAGTAGGTGATCCAGGGATCCCCCTGGTCACCAGGGCTTTGTGGCTGCCCACAGCATGGAGAGGAGGAGTGGGGGCAGAGGCTGAGTGATGTGCCTGAGGTCACACAGTGCAAGAGGGACCCCAAACCTCTGTCTCCTCCTGCCTGACTCCCCTGTGTGCTGCCCTGGCTTTCCAAACTGCATCTTCTCCTGCACACATCCGAAAAAGGAGAGGCAGTGAAGGGGGTGGATGCCTCAGGTTTGAGCTTTCCTATTTTTCACATTCTGTGCTGCTTTAGTGTGTGGGTCTGGGCTTCACATTATGGGATGGTGAGCTCTCTGCACAGAGCAGGGAGACAAAACAATTCCTGCTCCAGCTGGGCACCAAGGACAAATGATCCAAATCTCAGGCCCAAGAGCACAAACAACGTGGGCTGAAGAGAGAAAAACAAGCAGGATGGGAGTGCATGGGCTAAAGCTGGAATTGGACAATGAACTGCAATCTGCACAAGGAGCAGAGCTGATCACAGGGAGAGACCCCGTGAGCGCTCGTGCATTTTGGGACCATTTTGGTTCATCTTGGGTGCAGCCCTGGCTGGGCTCTTGTGCTGCCCAAGGTGGATCCATGGAGGAGATCCTTGGAATAAATCCCTGCTTTATTCTTTATCTCTGTCCAGTCTCTGTTCTAGGCCAGCCTTCACAAGGCATCAGGATCAGCCAGAAGGGCTGAGGTGGTTTTCTGCTCACTTGATGATTTTCTCAGCTATGGGGCTTCCATCCTGTCCTTATAACGAGTGGAAAATCGAGTATTGGGCTGAAGATCACATCACGTGATGGTGGCTGGAAGGTCTGCTGGGGTTCTTGCAGGTCTGCAGCAGTGGCAGCCCCCAGTGACCCTCAGAGAGCTTGGGCTGCTCCTGGCTGTGACAGAAAATGTGTCAGAGCAACACATGCTGCACCTGTGAGTCTTTATTGACACACAGACAGTGTGCCTCAATAGAGGCATGGGATGATGTTTGACTTCTCTGAGCTGTTAGAGCAGGTCCTCCCCAGGTCTGCACACAGCACCTTCCCTCACATGGGCCTTTCTGTGAGATCTCCTAACTCCTGATCCTGACAGGAAATCTGGCGCTTCCTCAGCAGAAAGGTTGGACTTGATGATCTCAGAAGTCTTTTCCAACCTAGTTCCTTCTGTGATTAGTTCATTCTGTAAAAGGAGTAGAGCTGAGAACAGAAGAGTCAGACTTTTACAAGCCACCATGATTGAGGAGCTGGGATTAGTTTGCAGTGAGTTTGTGGATGACTTAAGCCATTTCTATTTTCTTTGCAGCTATTCCTCATATCTCACAAGTGAAAGCTGCCAGACATGCCTGACAAATGAAGTGCCAGTGCCAAATAATATGTGGCAAATAATCACCTCAGCATTCATCCTTCTTTTCTGTTTGGCAGAAAGGCGCTTTCTTTTTCTTGTTTTAAAGTTAATTGATGCTTGGGACTTTATGCATTTCAACTTTCCAAAGGACCAGTGTCTGTGAAGCCACAGCCCATAGAATTGTGTAATAAAATCATGGGATGGTTTAGGTTGGAAGGGACCTTCTGGCCCATCTCATTCCACCCCTGCCATGGCAGGGACACCTCCCACTGTCCCAGGCTGCTCCAGAATCCATCCAAACTGACCCTGGACCCTTCCAGGGATCCAGGGGCAGCCACAGCTGCTCTGGGCATCCTGTTCCAGGGCCTGCCCACCCTCCCAGGGAAGAATCCCTCTGCTTTGCCCCACGTTTCCACTCTCAATCTCCTCAACTTCCCAGCCAAAGGCCAGGCTTCAATTCTGGAAACGGAAAGCACTCACAAAGCACAGCCCTGCTGAAGTGGGCTGAAGATTGATCTTTTTGTGGGAGTTTTGCTGCCTGTGCTGGGCGAGGGGCTGAGGCACATCCCAGCTCCACAGAGTCCTTCTCCTGAATTCCTCACATCACACTATTAATAGTGGATAGTTTTGTCTTTGTGTCGTGCACAATGATATTCACCAAACAGTTTCTCAAAAGATGCTTCAAAGCCTGACAGGCATCACCAGAGCTGTTGTTTTCTTTCCATTTCTTTTTGTAAACTGACTTAAGGCCAATATCAATATTTATCTAGAGCGAGGGAAGTGTTTTGCTGCCAGGAATTTGAGTGCACTGTTTTCTTTTGACTATAAATGGGGCAATTACTAATGAGGATATTTCTAAAATGAATGAGTGGAACATTAATTTCCCCTTAGCCCCAGCCTCAAGTCACCCCACAAATAATGCTTTATATTTTTTGATCTGATGGTCAAGTTGCAGGTTCCATAAAAAAAATAAGATTTTATGATGATATTTTGGGTATTGCTATCCTTCAGCTCTAAGTATCTGGTTGTTTTGTCCATGTTAAGTGTTGTTGCTGGGTTTGTTTCTTCTGTGTTCTTCACTTGGAGCAACAGAACACATATTTTTTAAAATACAGATAGTATTAAAAATTTGAAAGGTACCTCAAGGAATGGTTTAACCAGCCCCATGCTCAGGGCTGTATTTGCTATATCCAGACTGTTCTCTGATAACAGCCCAACCTGCTTGGAAACTGCAACCTTGGCAAATCTACAGCTTCCCTAAATTATTCAGGAAACGCTTTATTCCTCTCTTTTTGCAATTCCCTTCCACATATTTGAGCACTGTTATCACATCTTCCCCTTTGCCTTCTCCAGGCTTAAATGGACCGAGTCTCTTCCATCTTTCATCACAGGTCACATTCTCCAGAGCTTGGATCACTCCTTTCTCTTTGCTTTGGGGCTTTTCCAGCTGATTTTCCTGTCTTTTTTGATGTGTGGTGCTTCCAGCCAAGCAGTTATGCCAGCTGGAGTGGTGTGAGCAGCCTGGCAGGTGACCCATCAGCTCCCACAAAACAACCAGGAGGTGTCAAACAGGGGCTGATGCCTGCATGGCATCACTCCTGTCCCATTGTGGCTGTCCCTGTGCCCTGCTGTGGCATTCACATTCTCTAAAAAAATCCCTTCACCCAGGATTTTTCTCCTGGGAAGCTGAGAAGCCTCAGAAAAAAGGAAAACAATTCTTATCTCATTTGCTTCTCCTGTGTTGTGCTCATGTGGAATGTGTTTGGAGATTGTTTACCCACAGGTGATTGTTTCATTGGGTTCTGCTGTGAGTTGTTTTCACTCTTTGGCCAATCAGGGCCAAGCTGTGTCAGGACTCTGGAGAGAGTCACGAGTTTCATTATTATCTTTTTAACATTCTGTAAGTATCCTTTCTGTAATCTTTAGTATAGTTAGTATAGTATTCTTTAATATAATGTAGTATCATAAAGTAATAAATGAGCCTTCTGAGAACATGGAGTCAGATTTATCATTCCTGCCTTCGTCGGGATGCAAATACAATACCCTGCCCTCGTGGGCCAGGTGACACCAACAGCCCCAGGGAGCCTTGGGTCCCTCTGTTCCTGCATTTTGGCCACCTGTGCTGTGACTCATTTCCTACAGGGGGATGTGAGATGGGTTCCAAACCTGCTCCTTTGTAGCCATCCATCACTGCTAACCCACCACGCCAAACCCAAACGTTCTTTGATGATAGCTCATGGCCCTGGGGAGGAGAAGATTGGAAGCAAAAATGGAGAGAATGAGGCGTTCATTAATTATCCCATAGCAACTTGGTGGGAGGCTGGATATTTTCCTAAACACCCGAGCTGTTTTTTGCACACATCCTCCCCCACATTTTTGTCTTCTTGGTCCATAATTTCCATCCCTCTGCTGAACTCTGGGTGCTGCCAGTTGCCGAGGTAAGATCCTACAAATTCTCTCTGGCTGCTGAAATCGGGGTTAATCCTGTGAATCACTGGGGCTGAGAGCAGTGATCCCATGCCAAGATGGACAGACTTTAATGGAAGCTGTGACTTCACATATTTACATGTATAGATCAGCCTCCAGCTGGGGAAGGATTCCCTCTTTTCTATCAGCTCAGCTGGGGCTGTGATCTCACCACGTTTTGCTTTCTCATGGACCACCTCCAAGTCAATCCCGGATTTCTGTGGGAAGCTGTGCTGTAGGAATTGCCCTCCTCCCTCCCAGCTCCCCAGCCAGTCCCTTCCTGTAAAGTTTGCACGGGGTCCCTATAAACCCTCCTGCTCATGGTAGGGGTTGGGGTCAGGTCCCTCAACAGCAGTATCCCAGATCCCATAACTCCTGCCCGTAAAGCAGCAGCTTAACCCAGCAGTTCCACTTCTCTTTCCGAAACACCCACCTAAAGCTGCTAAATGAGTTCCTGATTTCCTATAAAAATTGCTGCATTAGGAGCAAAGTTGGAGCAGCCAGAGCCCAAAGAGGCAATGCCAGATTTCTAACACGCTTCACTACAGCTCACCATAAATCCCTTTTGAATAACACCCTGAAGAATGGGGATGATCCAGGCAAGGAGTCTGAAGCTCTCTGTTCTCTGCCCTGTGTCGTCCCTGAGCTCCTGTTGGATGTGAAGCTCTTCCTTACCTTCCTCCTTGTGCAGTTTATAAGGCATTTAAAGCAAGAAAAAGATGCTGTTGTTAAGTATTTTGTTTCTTTAGGTATCTAATATGATGTACAGGGTAGGGACTCTGCCCTGACCAGGTGAGACTTCACCTGCATTGCACCTGAAGGGGCTGATAAGAACCATGGAGAGAGGTTGTTTATAGGGGCCTGGAGGGACAGGACACAGGGAATGGTTCCCCATTCCCAGAGGGCAGGGATGGATGGGATACTGGGAAGGAGTTGTTCCCTTGAGGGTGGGCAGGCCCTGGCACAGGGTGCCCAGAGCAGCTGTGGCTGCCCCTGGATCCCTGGCAGTGCCCAAGGCCAGGCTGGATGGGGCTTGGAGCAGCCTGGGACAGTGGGAGGTGTCCCTGCCATGGCAGGGGGTGGAATGAGATGAATCTCAGGTCTCTTCCAACCCCAACCAGTCCATAATTGTATGAAAACACCTCTGTTATTCTATGTATTTGCCAAAGGCTGGAAGTTGATGCTTTCTCCACACAGGAGGCACTTTATGTGTGTCTGGAACAGCCTTGGCTTCCCCTGGCTGTAAAACACAACATCTCCTGCTGCCACGGCTGGTGCCTGGCTCTGAGCTGCTCAGGGCAGCTGCTGCAGGTTCTGGGAGGCCACAGGCATTTGCTGGCATTCCCAGGGATTATCACCAAGGCAGACCCAGGCTGGGGAAGAACCAAGGCCTGGCTCAGACAGTCACAGCTTCTTCACTTGATACAAGCTTGGTCTCCAGCCCAGAACCCTCTCTGAGCCCACCAGAGGTGATAATGTCTCAGAGCTGAAGGAATATTTGAAAACACATATAATGAAGTTTTCCTGCCCTGGTAAAGCTCCTCTGCCATCCACAGGAGCAGGCATGAGGATGAAAAGGGCTGCCACCTCCTCAGGAGGGCTCCCTGGAAGAGCAGCACTACAGAAAATCAGGGACAATCATGTGATTCACCCTCTGAGCTCCCCAGGGTTCCAGCCAGGCCTGGATCACTCCATGTGCAAAGAGAGATTAATTGGAAAGCATTTATTAATAATTTCAGAATAGGCTGACCCTTGGCTATGTGCTCATCCCTGGCAGGTTTTTCACGCCAGCCATTCAGCCAAGCCAGCTCAAACATGTGACATTTCACAGAGGTTCTTGTCTGCTCCCAGAGTGGGAAATAATGCAGAGAAATGCACCAGCCTGAGGGGAAGGAAATGCAAAGTACACAAACTCACGCTGGCACTGCTCCTAAATCCTCACACAGTGTTTGCCAACACTAGGGCTAAACCTTGGAGTTTTCCTGAGGATCAAGCTGGAGCTGCTCCATGCTTTAGCTCCTGTCAAACCCAGCCTTTGGGCACCTGGGAAGTGGGAATCTGCTGCAAAAAGCAGGAGAGCACCCTCTGTGCTTTACCCATGGAGATTGCACTCCACAGGATGACTGATTTCTCTTGAAACTGGGGTAAACTGGGGCTGAGCATTGTGGATCAAGCTTAAGTTGCAGTTGCAAGAGTGTTTTGGTTTTTTTTTTCTCAAACTGGGGTTTGGATGCATCTCATGGTCACCTGGAGACTTCCTGAGATTGGGGAATCACAGAATGGCCTGGGTTGGGCAGGACCTTAGAGAAGATCCTGTTCCAACCCTCCTTCCAGAGGCAGGATTCCACTTCCTTCTTCACACCTTCCACATCCACTTCACACCTTCCACTATGCCAGGCTGCTTCCCAGCAGGAAATGCCAGCAGGTCTCTGTTTTCCCAGCTCCTGCTCTGGTTGATATAATGGTTCTGCAGAAACAGCACTGCAGCACCCTCAGGTGTGTTTGCAGTCAGCTGCTCAGAGAAGCCTGTGCATTAAATCTGTGCTCCAGGCACTATGAGTGCTCTTCTCTTCTGGGAAAGGTGCTAAACTGTGCATAAACTTCCTCATGGACAGGCAGTTTGCATCTTAACCACCTGTACTTAGCAGAGTATGGGGATTTTTGAAGGAGTTTTGAATGAGTTAGAGATGGGACCTCTGAGTTTTTTAGATGATGCCATTTATTTTTCTAATCTTCTACATAGGCAGGAAGGGTGAGCTTGGCTCACATCTTTACCCCATGGCTCAGAAGGTCATAAGACCTCTAGTTACAAGACCTTTTAAGGATTTATTGACCAATAAAACACTGCCAACAAGGATATTTCTGGTTTTGACCCAATCCTTAAATATTTCATCTTTTGGACACATGCTACAGTGTAAGGTTTCTTAGTCAATCACGTTGTGACACACAGACCTGCAGCACTGCATTCTAAAGTCCTTGTTTACCTTTGCAACTACTTTTATTTTTATATCTTAAACTCTAAAACTCTAAACTTTACTCTTCTTAACATGTCTCTGCTTTAAACTATAAATCCACTTTCTCGCTTCTAGCACCTAAGTTTGGAAGCCTTTTCCAAGGTCCCAGATCAAATCCTGGGTTTAATTCTAAGCTTTGGCTTACAGGCCCAAAGTTCTGAGAATTCCCTGCATTTTGGATTCCAACAGCAGAGCCCATTATCACTGCAAACAGTTGGAGTCAAACACTGCAGTGCTTGCCCTCATTGCACAGGAACACATCAACCAGCCCTGGAGCAGGGCAGAGGAGAGGGCAGGATCCCTTCTTATGCTTCACTGTTGGCAGAGCAATATTTAAACCCCATTGGCATTCTTTGTGCTTTCTGTTCTTATTGGATTGTGAATGGTCAAGGATAGGGGAAGGTCTCTCTGTTTTTTATTATTGTTGTTTCATGTAGAACTTTAGAGAGGAAGGGGTTTCCAGAGCTTAGCAGCTGGTTCAAAGCAGACCCCAAAACTGCTTCCAAGCTTTAAAAAAAAATATTATCACTTCCCACTCCAGGTGGTGGATGGAGAGAATAAGACAAACCCTTCCCTATCACACAACGATCTCTCCCAAACTGTTTCCTTAATGATGTTTTGTTTTACTGGCCACTCTCCCATTTCCATCTCCTCCACTTGGCACATTTTCTCTGCCTCTCCAGTGCCTCAGGGACTGTGTTATCATGATCAAGTGAGGAGGAAATTACCAAAATGGCATCCTATATTTCATGCAGGAATGAAGTGCTGCTTTACCATGAAGTCATTTGGTTTAGTCTATAAAATTCAGAGCATTTCAGGAGTTGGTTTCAGCTCCTGGATACCACTTTTAGACTGGCAAATAGAAGTGATCTGGTCCCACTTTGAAGAGAACTTCATGGTTTTGTGTCACACCTGTCAGAAATCCCCTCCAGAGGTTTGGGATGTGTCTTTCACTCCAGGCAGTGCCAGATGTCGGGATTTGGCTCCTCATTCCCTGTATCCCTGTGGCTCTGGGCCCAGCAATGTGCAGGGAGATGCTGACAGCAATCCCTGCCTGTGGAAAGGTGTCTTGGGCATCTTAACTAAATCCTCTTGTTCACTGCACAGGGAAGTTCCCAGTTGTCCTTGGCTGAAGGATGGGGAGCAGAGGTCTGTGCCCTGGAGATCACTGCCAAAGGAATGAGGCAGTGAGGACACCAAATAATCCCATCTGGGATCTCCAGACAGACTGACCTGAGTACAGTGAGCTGGGGGCAGGGATCTCCCCTGGCACAAACACCAGGGCTCATCTGAGGGGTTCCAGGGGCCTATCCCCAGGATTTCCAGGTACTCCCAGGCTGATCTCAGACTGCCCTGCCTCAGCTGTGAGTTCTGGAGAAACCCTGGAGCCATCCAGTGCCCCTGTGCCTGGGCAGATGCTGAGGCAGAGGAAGGGTTTGTGTTGGGCTTCCCCAGACCCAGGGTAACATTTCCGCTGCTGCCTTTAACCCACACACATTCAAAGTTCCCCATCTGGGTCTATCCAAATTTTTCACTTGCTATAAATAGGCAGCATTGGCTTCCTGTGGACAGTCTGGCTGGACCGGCTTCTCACTGAGGACAATTAATTCTGGGGGCAATTATTTGCTGATATCCTGGTGAGTCTGTCAGTAGCTGATGCTGGTACTTGGATCTGTTCCATGTCAGGAAAAAGCTCTGAGTTCATTTCCCCCCAGGCACAGAGCCAGACCTAAGGACAGACAGAAGTGCAGACACTCTCAGGGGATACCAGGGCAGAGTCCCACCAGCCCCACCCCCTCAGATCCACCCCAAATTCAGTCATTTGCAGGGAGAAGGCACATTCAGCACCCTGCCTTCCGTGCCAGCTGTCAGATGAACTCCAGCCTGCTGCTGAGCTTTACCTTGGAATGCAGATGGAAAAGGACAGCTGATGTGTTTAATTCTCTGCTGAATAACATGCAAGAGCAGATTTTTAACAGAGGTTCAAACCTAGGCCAGGCAGGCAGTCCCCAGCAGCTCCATCTGTAACATTTCATGGGCAGCATGTGAATTCATCTGAAATGTGAATTTGAAACAACTGAGGGCCAAAACGACCAATAAACTTTTTGAAAATCTTTACTCCCTTTGTAGCTAAAAGTTGAAATTTGCAGCCTAGCAAATGCACATGGCAGGAGCACTGGCACAACTGACCCATGGCTTCTTCTCTTCTTTTTTCCAGCCCCTCAGGGGCAAGTGAATGTGAACAGAGTTGTGAGAAGCCTGACTTGGTGTCCCTGCTCTCACTCCTGTCAGTCACCTGAGCAAGGTTCACCTTTCAGCTGTTTTAGGTTCATCCATTGCATTCTGCAGGACTTGGACTTCATCTCTGGAGTTTTGGGCTGACTCCTTCTGTGGGTAATCCAGATAGAAAAGTGGGGAACAGCTCAGTGAGGGTCAGTGGAGGGGCTGCTCAGGAGATGAGGTTTTGCTTCCCACTCTCTGCTCTGGGTATCCTGGGGCAGAGGAGAGCCTGTGGCACTCAGAGCCCCTGGGTGATGCTGTTCCTCTGGCTCACAAGCTGCTGTGTGTGGTAAGAGAGGGAGCAGGGAGCCCTCCAGGCACAGGAGGGAATGTGAGAGCTGCTGGAGGGCTGCCAGGGCTGCTCCCGAGTGTCTCATGCAATTAACAACCCGTGTCTTGCTGCGTGAATAATCCCAGCTCTCAGGCTGGGATTGTTGGAGCGGCTCTGGTGAAAGTTGCCCCACGTCGGTTTCTTTTCAATCCAAAGGGTGATTCCCTGCCTGTCAGCAGATATTTCCTTTGGTCTGCCCTGCTTATCACTTCGAATTGTGTATTTAAATACATCTTCCACCTGGGAAAGATTCCATAGAGTGAGGGAAAGGATGAAGATGGAAGGAAAATAAATTCTGTGGCTGCAGGAAGGGAAGAAGAGCAGCCTGGGCTGTAGGCTTTACTGACCATGTAATAAATGCAATTATGCACCCCCAAGTGCACACAAAGGCTGTACTAATATTTTCAAGTGTCTCCAGTTGCACTCCTGTGTTCAGTGATGTGACCAGCAGCTTGTAGTGGGTTAGAGGCAGGAAAAGAAGGGAAATGGTATTTTTCCTCCTCATTTTGGATGATGCAGGGAGCAGGAATGTGTAAAGGTGATTTTTGGCATGGTGTTTTTGTTGAATGTGTGTTTGAGGCACCCTGAGCCACACTCCACGAGTGCCTTATCAGTCTCTTGAGGTTTAACAAGACCAAGCTCAGGGTGCTGCACCTGGGTTGGGGCAACCCCCGGGACCAATCCAGGCTGGGATGAGCAGCTGGAGCAGCCCTGGAGAGGGACCTGGGGGTGCTGGGGATGAGAGCTGGAGCTGCCCCAGCCCTGAGCCCCCTGCCCTGGGCTGAGCCCAGCATGGGCAGCAGGGCAGGGGGGATTCTGCCCCTCTGTCTCACTCACACACGCTGGGACACAGGATTCCACCCTAGGAACAACCAGGGCTCCGTAGCCCTTTGCTTCCCGCGAATCCTCGGCTTTGGGAGCGGAGTGGGAGCAGAGAGCGATGCGAATCAAAAGCTTGCCACCTCCTGGCCACTGCGAGTGCTGTGCCTGCCGCTGGGACAGCGAAATCCAGCGCGTGTGCAAGTGGCCGGTACGAACTTCAGGGATGAAAAAAGAAAACAGGGATGGAGAAGGGATATGATTGCAGAGTGCAGCACTCTGACCCGACCTCACCGAGCCTGGGCTGCTCAATTTATCCCTTTTTTGTGCTTGGTGCCGAGCTTGTGAAATCGTGGTACAGCACATGCCAGTATCCATCCATCCCTCCCTCCCTCCCTCCCTCCCTCCATCCATCATCCATCCCTCCATCCATCCATCCCTCCATCATCCATCCCTCCATTCATCCATCCATCTCTCCCACAGCACCATTCCCAGCAACAGATTCCACACCTGGNATCCTCCCAACCCCACCTACACACTGCTGATACCCTGTCCCCTCCCACTGCACCATTCCCAGCAACAGATTCCACACCTGGGGGAAAATGCACCTGCCCAGGTGATCCCAGGCTGAGGGTGTTAAATTTTTTTTTAGATTTTGTTATAGGTTTTTAATAAATCTTTGTGCGTAGACACATAGGTTTTTAATAATTTTTTAAAATTATTAAAATTTATTAAATTTTAATAAATTTTTGTGCATAGACACATAAACACAATTTTTGTGTTTAATCAATAGGAACAGGAAACCAAAATCCCATGGTAATAAAAATAATAAAATGCTGTAACTCTGGGGCTTCAGCAAGGGACTGAACCATGGGCACTTGAGGCATCACAGGCTCGTGTGCTAGAGCAGGGTCCCTGCTCAGAGCTTTTCCTCTGGATTAGGAAATCCAGATTTCCTGAACAAATCCTTCTGCTGTCAGTGAAAACTATTGCTGAGATGGTGGGAACCTGCCTGGTTTGTTACCTGAAATCAAAGCAAGACAGCATACAAAGTAAAATATTTGTGATTTTCTTTATTTTATCTGTTTTTTTTAGATGAGCCTATCATTTGTGATGAGTGTCTGAACAGCAATTTGTGCAGTCTCAATACAGCTTTACTGCTCTGGCTGTATCATAAGAGCTCTCAAAGTCCTCAAAATCAGTCCAGGTTCCCAATGCTGCTCTATGAAATTGGAATTTCACCCCATTCCCCAGGAGCTCAACTCTCTCTCACCCATATTAAAAAATGAAATCACCCTAAAATTTTAAATATAATTACAAACTAACCTAAAAATAAAAACTTTAGTCTCACTAACTAAAAAAAAAACCACAAAACCCCCACATACTAAAAAACCACCAGCATATAACCAACTACCAACAAAAAATCCACATTACACTCTTTTTACCAATAATTATTTCCACGTTATAAAACAAAAATTAAAAAGAAAATCTAAACCCCCACACAACAAATCACAAAAACTACTAAAAATTTTTAAAAATCAAACCAACTTACTAAAGTCAAGTGTTCAACTAACCCTAAACATTACCAAAAAGTACACCTAAAACCAACTACCCCAAAAATAAAAACGTAATCCCACCATTTATCATAAACTAATCCAAACTACACCAAAAAAAAACCCAAACCAAAACCTCTAAAACATCTACAACATATTAATAACATCATTACATTAAAACAAATAAACAAAAAACCAAAAAAAAAACCAACAAAAATATATATTAAAAAAAAATCATCCAGATTCTCCTGCAGTGAGCAGCTGTTGTCCCTGTTGCTCTGGCAGGTCTCAGTGACACTCTGGGGACATGCACTGGGTGCTCACAGCAGTGACAGGGCTGGCACAGGAACACTGTGACACTCCCTGAGAAGCCACAGGCTCAATGAACAGTCAGTGGATCACTGGAGAGGAAATCACTGCTCTTCTTTCTGACAGCAGCTATAAACATGGGGTTTATTCCAAAATAAGGTCAGTAATGTACTCCTGCAAGCTTCAAAAACCTTTCAAATCCTGCAGAAAACAATAATGGAAATAGAAAGCAGCCAACAAGCCAAGGAGGTTGTTGCATCTTTGCCAACAAATACTCCTTTGACCTTTTTGCTGGAGCCAGAATCTGCATCCGGCATCTCCCCAACTATTGGTACCTAGACATGAATTTAAAAAACATGTACAGGCATCATATAGGATGCAACCTCATCCCTAATAAAATATTATTTAATTCCTCTGAACATTACAAGTCATTTATTTTCTGGCCTGGTTAAGTCTGACTTGCCTGAAACTCAGATCAGGCATCTCAGATTAATTCAGTTCCCCCTCCCCACCTGGTGGAGTGGCAGAAATTGCCCTCAGACCACTCAGATCCAGGGGTGGTACATTTGTCCTCAAGAGCAGAAGCTGTTTCATCCCTCTCCTGATGCTTTGCTCTTGGCTTTGCACATGGAAGAGCCACATTTTGGAAAATAAAGAGCAGGCACAAATTTGCCTTTGAGAAATAGAAGACAGTGTTTATACAAACAGACCTATTTTGGGTCCCAGGGATGTGCAACCCTGCATCACCTCTGGAATTCAGAACAAGCCTCAATCTCTCAGGTCTTTTTGAGGCCTTTGAGAGCTGCCTGAACCTCCTGCAGCCTTTGCTGGTGTCAGCAAGGTGGGACATGGCATGAGCTGCCTTCATCCCTCAGGAGTACCAGGACTTTCCTCCCTCCCAGCACAGCCCAGCCCAGCAGAGCTTCTCCATCAGCTTTGGAGGCAAGATGGTGATTGTACCACGCATGCAAATGAGGGAAGTCATTTAATCTGGGCTGGCATCACCCTAATTACAGCAATGCCATCAACCTCTTTGCCTTCCAAAGCCACAGAAAGCTTGAGGGCATGTGGCCAGAGAGCTGCTGGGCAGGGAACCCCAAGGGTAACATGAACCTGTGAGGTGACCCCACAAATTGAGTGCCCAGGTCAGGTGATGATTTGAGCATCCCCTCCTGGCTGGGGATTCCCATTATCCCCCCAGCATCAGCCCTGCCCATGGCACAGGGACTGGAACTGGGATCTTTGGGGGTCCTTTCCACCCTGCACAGCTCTGAGAGCAGCTGGAGTAAAGGTTTGTGTCAGCTGGTTATAACCCATCAGAGGCTCACAGGCACCCTGATCAGGGAGGAGAATGCAGCTGCTGCCACTGGACACTGTTACATCAGGTCCAGGTTGTTTTTCCTTTCTGAAGTAGGCAGGAATTGAATATCTGTCTCCCAGTGCTGTTCTCAGTGATCACCAAATTGCTGCCTGCTGTCAGCACAGGGAGTTCCTGTTATCACTCACCTTTTAGCAGGCCGTGTGAAGCAAGATGCAATCAATCCTAGCCATAATACTGGCAGCTGTTGGGTTTTTTCCCACAAAATAAGCTTCAATCTCAGGATACAACCCATGCAAATGCAGCAGTGTAACCACCTGGAGCAGCACCAGCCCTTTGACTCATATTTTCAGTGCCTGCAGTGGCATCAAGGTGTCCATTTGGCTTGTCAGGCCACCACAACACGAACCTGAAGCCAACTTCACACCTCTCAGAATCAGGGCCACTCTAAACCTGCTGGCACTGCTGCTGAGCTCCATCACACAGCTGACCCCACAGCAAAAGAGCCACCTTGCCCTGCAATGTTGCACTGATGTCTGCAGCAAAACCCCAAGAGAGCCCTGGCAATCCACACCGGATACAGCAACCTCACCATCTGCAGGTGTCCCCTAATTAGTTAATTGTCTGAATGGGCAGCACCCTGTCCCAGTACACAGGTACATCTGGGATGGTCTGACTGCTCACTCTGGCCCAGGTGGTGTCTGGCCTGTTTGAGGCTTTGCTGAACTCAACACACCTGAAGATTTGTTGGAATTTTTCATTTGCTGCAGAGGAGACTTTAGTCTGAATCCTTGGAGTTCCTTTTATGTCTGTCTTCAGAAGACACCCAAAAATTACCAACATTAACCTTGTTAGAAATACTCTGTCCCACCAATACCAGCTACTGAATTTTGTGACTTGCAGCTAAAGCTCCTCACCTGTGATGAATCTCTTCCTTGTTCCCAGGACAACAAAGTAATCTCCAAAGCCTCTGAATAAGCCTGTGCTGTGCAGGGGTCAGGCTCACACAGAGCCCTTGCAGATGTACTTGGTACAAAACTGCAGAGCCAGGTTGTTGCCGGAAATAAAACCTGCTTTTCCAGCAGAAATAACATATTTACGCTGTATAATTCTTGCACTTTTATCTTTTATCTTTGACATCCTCTCCATACAGCTCTCTCTAAAATCCTACTACCAAGCACAATCTCTTAATTACATCCATTTTTTCTCATGGCATCTGTCTTTCTTTTAAAATTCCGCAGGTAGGCTTGGCTCCTTTTACACTCTGTCTAGCTTATCCAGGACAACCAGACATTTACCTGGACTCAGCCATGGAGCTGTGGAGTTTGGGTTCCTCTGGTGACATCAGTCAGTTCTGGGGACCAAAGATTCAAAGAATGGCTGTGCTTGGAAGGAACCTCAAAGCTCATCCAGTGCCACCCCTGCCATGGCAGGGACACCTCCCACTGTCCCAGGCTGCTCCCAGCCCTGCCCAACGTGGCCTGGGACACTGCCAGGGATCCAGGGGCAGCCACAGCTGCTCTGGGCACCCTGTGCCAGGGCCTGCCCACCCTGCCAGGGAACAATTCCTAATTCCCAATATCCCATGGATCCCTGCCCTCTGGCAGTGGGAGCCATTCCCTGTGTCCTGTCCCTCCAGGCCATTGTGAACACCCTCTCTGCATCCCTCCTGTTGGCTCCCTCAGGTACTGGAAGGGATCCAGCATTATCCCACATTTTAGAAGCAACACAATTACTTCCCATGGCCTTTTTTTTAACTTTTAAAATGCAGCTTTTCTTCTTGTGTCTTCTCCTCAGGCTATCAGCCTGGGATTACAACTAGGACATAACCTGAAACAAGGCAAAGGAGCACCCACCATCCTCCTTGGGCATGACAGGAAATGCCTTCTCCATCATTTTCTCACCATTGCTATCAAACCCTGAGCCCCACACCTTCCACATTCCTTACCAGGGGAATCAGGGCATTTGCTCCTTTAAGGAGCAGGTGTGGGGGATGCCCAGCCCAGCCCACTCGGGCTTGTTGGTGGCTGTGGGGCTGTGGTGGGTCACACCTGTGAGGGCTGGGGAGGTGACAAACCCAGCAAGGGAAACCCCCATGGTTTGGGATGAGGGGAGCAGCACCAGGACCCACGGTGGGCTTAGAGCCCTTTGGGGTTGTGAGAAATGAGACTCACTTCCAGAAAATAGAAAAGGTTTATTAAAACCCTATAAACAAACAAACAAACAACAACAACAAAAAACCCCCACAAAAAAACCCCAGAAGAAAATAGAGACAATATTACAGTGCCAGGAGCAGAGGATTTTTCCCACCATGTGCTCACCCACACAATGGAGGTTTTGCCTTTTAACCCTTCAGCCCCTCCCAAAGTTCTGTTCATCAACTCCTCCTTCACTGTCCAGTGGTGGAGATCACTTCCTTGTATCTTTTTTGGAGGTCAGGTGCTGCCATAGCAACAAGCCAACCCTCCCAAATGTCCCAAACCCTGGCCAACCCTGATAACAATGCAAGGGGGGTAAAACATAACTATAAATCTATAAAACTTCTCCTAATATATATACATGCTATTTGCCTTTTAATTGTGATAAAACTTAACTATAAATCTATAAAGCAATAACTAGGAATCTATAAAACTTCTCCTAACATATATACATGTATACATATATACTCTCTTTTAATGGTGAGAGTCAACCATCGCATGGCTCATCTATCACAGGGTCTATCAGACCCACTAGATGGCGGCAGCTCCTTAAATTTGTGCGTTTGGCGTGAGAAAAGCAGAGGATGGGGTTCCCACGTGGGAGCCGGGGCAGGAGCTGAGTGCTGCGGCTCCCGGGGCTTCCCGCATCTTGGGGCAGCCCCTGCCCGGGGTGTCCCCGCGGTAAAAATCAGTTCTTTTCGTGAGCTGGAGACTTGGAATGTGTAATTTCTCAAATAAGTGCTGCCTCTGAGTGCTCTGAGCATTCCCTGCTCCTCCAGACTGGGCTTTACTGGGGGGTCTGGGCTGTGTGAGCCACCTGAGGTGCTGCTGTGCAGGAGTTGGGATTAAAGCCCTTGAAAAAGGATCAAAGGTGAATAAATATTGTGTGTATGTGTGGTTTCCACCCGGCAAGGACAGGGGTCTGCAGGGCTGGACCAGCCCTGGGTTCTAAGCTCGCAGCCAAAATGTTCCTGCAGCCCTGGCTGCTGCTCTGTGATTTCTGCTGTGGTCAGGATTAATCTTTGGGTTATCAGAGGTGGCTGCAGCCCGAGTGGGAAGTACACTTGAGGGCTAATTCCAGATTTCTGGCAGCATAATTAAATCTCACTGGTTTAGGGCAAGGAATGTTGTTCCATCCCAAATCTACACAGGTTGGGTGGTTCCTGCCCCTCACCTTCTGTCAGGCAGATTCTCCACTTAGGAATAAGAACTGTTTCCTGGGAGGGGCTTCCGGGGCTGTTAGCTGCTAATCCAACCAAAAGAATGAAGGACAAAGGCTTTCAATACTGAAAGGGGCTTCAGGAGAGCTGGAGAGGGGTTTTTGACAAGGGCATAGGATGATGGGACAAGGGGGAATAGCTTCACAATGATAGAAGGTAGGGTTGGGTTGGATATTACAAGGAAATTTTGCCTTGTGAGGGTGGGCAGGCCCTGGCACAGGGTGCCCAGAGAAGCTGTGGCTGCTCTTGGATCACTGGCAGTGTCCAAGGTAAGGCTGGACAGGATTTGAAGCAGCCTGGGACAGTGGAAGGTGTCCCTGCCATGGCTGGGGTGGCACTGGATGAGATTTAAGGTTCCTTCCAACCCAACCATTCTGCAATTCATGAGTTCTTTAGAAGCAAGCATCCAGCAGTAAGTGAGGGAATTTTGCAGCCATCTGTGACCACCTTGAAGTCCTCTGCAGTGTTACAGGCTACTCCAAGGTTAACTTTGTCCTAATTATGCTGCCTGGTTAATAGGAGCACTTACCCATGCAAATTTGTCAGCCTTGCCTCCCGCCTTTCCCTAGAGTGTGTCCTGGTACTGCTCCAGGGCAGAGCAGTTCCGTGTGCCTGGAGCTGTGTGAACCCTGGCCATGCTCACTGTGTGAAATCAGTGCCGGCTAAACCCTCCCCTCTGCAGAGGCAGCAGAATTGTCACGTTCTGCTATTTATAGACAGGGTAGAAATGACTCGATGAAGGTCAGGTGAGAAACTTGTGGCAAAGCTGGGAGGAAAATCAGCCCTTGGATCATGGGCAAGGAGAGGGAGGACAGCTGTGCTGGCTCAGACATCTTAATTCCCTTCCCACAGCTGTTGCTGTTAGAGTTGGCTCTTCCTTTTGCAGGCTGGTTCATAGCTCAGGTGTTTTCAGCTGCTGCTGCAGCTGTGATACATTTCAGGGGAGGGAGCATTTCTGAGTGCCTTCCTGCTGTGCTGCTCTGCTCAGGTGCAGTGCTGGGAAGGGAGCATCATCCTTCATTTCTGATTGGCTCCAGGCTTGCTGGGAAACCTTCAGGAGCTGGGCAGATTGCTCATGCCTGGTGTTTCAGATGCATCTGTGTAGCTTTGTGGGAGAGTGTGAAGTCACCTGGGCATGTCTAGGAGTTGTAGTGGGTGACAGGAACCATGGCTCTTGCTGCTGCCATTCCTAAAAGAGGGAATGTGCTTCATTGCAGCTCCATTACATGGAAATTGCTTTTGCTGTGATGTTTTCCTGGTGTTAAAGGTGGCAGGTTGTGTCCTACTGAGTCCACAGATGTGACAACACAACTTGGAAGTCACTTCCAAGGTGTGCAATCTGCAGCTCACCAGAGGGAATCTCTTCTGTGCTGCTTATCCCACTTCTGAAGTGCTCACCCAGCCGTGCTGGTGGGGCTTGCTCATCCAGGCTCTGCTTTTCATGGAGCAGCCCTGTGGAATTGGGGACAACTGTTCCCCAGAATTCGTTTGTGCTCAGCCTCCTTTCCATCCATGCCGTGGTGCAGTTTAATTGGGATGTGGACTTCAACGTTTTTCTGAAATGCCATTTCCTTCCTGCTTTCCTGCTATGGCACTCAGAAATGCTGCTGTCCTCTGGCAGCAGTTACAGAGCCAGCTCCTTTCTGGAAGGCAGAAGGGAGCTTGTTAACAGCTACCTTTGTGCTTAATTAATGATCCAGTGTGGTGGGGGAACTGCTCCCTCCTGCCCAGAGCAGCTCTGTCACTGTCCCCAAATCTGTGCTTTCTGCCAGTGTTAAAGTGGTGACTGTGCCTGATACCGACATAAATGGGACAAATATTGGTGCCTTGCGTGGAGCTCCTGATTCCCCTCGTGTGTCTGCTCTGTGAAATGTTTGGAGGGCTGAGCGAAGGGAGGGAATTGTAGGATAGTGAATTTGAGGCCTTTTTTATTCCATTTGCTGAAGCCAGATGACTGGAATTAAATGTGACCTGTCTGAAAGCCAACCTTGTTTCCAAATCCTGCATGGGGAGCCGAGATCAGAAGACACATTACAAACATTGCAGTAGCATAACTTGAGGCAAGTGCAATCATTTACTTGACTAATGAATCCCCTGGGCTGCTAGCAAGAGAGAAAATCTCTCATTCATCTTCTTAATTTAATAAGCAGAGGGGCTGGCCTTAAGGGTAAATGAAATGAGCAGTGATCCCATGAATGTTTCAGCAAATTGATGTACAATAAGATAAGGGAGATCCAGGGAACAGCTTGCTTTGTTCTGAGAGACTGTCAGTGGGCTTTAGGGAAAGGGAGAGAAGCTGGAGCTGATGGCTCTGTGCAGCTCTCACCACATTTCCCTCACGATCTTTCCGAACTTTGTTAGGGGATTTTGTTAGGATAGCATCGAGTGAGCTGAGTTCAGGGGTCAGGGCTGGTGTGCTTGGTGTCACATGTAAATCATCATCAGAGAGCTGGAGGAAAGCTGCAAGCTGCATTCCCTGCTCAGCTTGACACACCCCTGGCTACCCAGAGAGAGTTGTTGCACCTTGGGAAGGTTTGTGCAGGAGCTGGAGGATGCCTGTGCTTGTGGGAGCTAATAAGGCTCGTTCCTGTCTTTCATGCTCTTAATTACTCCGGAGAACAAACCCGAGGTGTGAAACAATGAGGTGCTTTAATGGCCAGAACGGGATTGCTGGATCTGCCACCACAGCAATTACTGAGAGATCACCTGAGTGCTTCGTGCATCAGGGAAACTGAGGCAGAGATTAAATCATAGCACTGCTGTAGATAATAAAAACAGGGTAAGGAAGCTTCTGACACAGGCAATAAACTTGGTAATTTTTTAAACAAAACCCCCAGAAGGGAATGCTGTTTAAACTCCTATTAAACCGTGAACCATATAAAGTGACTTTTGGGAGGCTGACTGAAGTATGAAGAAGTTGAAAATGGGAATGCTTGTTCTTGGCTTTTGTTCGAGAGAGGATTTTTAGGATTAGATGGTCCATTACTACTGAATGCACTTTGATAAGTACAATCTTCCAAGGCCCTTTATGACGAACACACAATGGAGAGCAGCAAACTGAGTTATCAAAAAATGAATGGCTTCTGGAATGTCCTGAATCTCAGAGTTCTTGAGATCAAACTGGGAGGTCAGGGGTTCTGTTACTGAAGGTAAAGCACACAGTCATAATGAGGATCATTTATTGCATTGCAATCTGAAATAATTACATTTGTCAACTCTGCCTAATTTGATGAAATGGAGGCAAAAGAGTATGGATTTATGTTTTGAATCCTCATGTATATGCATTAGTGTGGGTCTGTTATAAGAATGTTTATAGCAGAGTGCTTTTGGATTCTGGCCAGTATTTGCAGGGCTGCTCTCCCAGAGCTTGGTGACTCTAATAAGAATGTGTAGAAAATTGCTCCTTTTAATTGAGGTAAATAGTTGTCATTTTGGCATAATGTGAGCTGTATTGTTCTATTTTGGGCCCCAAATTGCAGTTCTGAACATACCAGGGATTAAAAACCTTGGAAAACCTCAGTATTGCAGCATTTCTGATAGCACAAATCAGAATTGCTCAGAAGCACCACGTTGGTGACTGGGTTTGCTGTGAGCACACACAGATTCTTGTCACTTGGATGTCAAGCCAAGAGCCAGCTCTCTTGCCCTGAGTTCAATGTTGAAACAATGAAAACAGGAGTGAATTGGGCTCTTAATGCCTTATGCCCTTTGCAGTCTTGTAGCTGTGGGAGATGGATGATGTAGGAAGCATTTTTAATCACAGGAGAGGAAACAATAGCCAGGTGTTTGAGTTCCAGTGGGCTGGGGCAGGGAGGAAGCTTCCAAAGGGGAACAGCCTCATTTCCACTGTGATTAAATTAGAGGCTTGGCATTAAATGATCTGAGCTGTCAGGGAGCTCAAAGGTTTAGGCAGATGTGGTGTGGTCAGGGCTTGTGCTATTTCATGGAGCAGACAGCACCAGCGGATGAAACAAGCCCTGCCAGGTGAGTGGTGCTTCCTGAGCTGAGAGGTGACTCTGAACTGGGCAGTGAAGGCCAATCCCATCCCCAAAGCACATTTGAGACCTCAGCACTGCTCAGGGAGAGCAAACAGAAGTGTCCTGGTCCTGTGGGCAGGTGCAGAGAGGGTGGATCTGTGCCCCTGCCAGCGAGGAGTGCCCATGGCCTGGAGCATTCCCAAGGTCCCTTAGCTGCTCACTCCTGTTCCAGTGTAGCTGTTGTATCTTCATCATTTCTTGAGACAGGGATGTGGCATTCACATTCTCTGAAAAAAATCCCTTCACCCAGGGTTTTTCTCCTGGGAAGCTGAGAAGCCTCAGAAAAAAGGAAAACAATTCTTATCTCATTGGCTTCTCCTGTGTTGTGCTCATGTGGAATGTGTTTGGAGATTGTTCACCCACAGGTGATTGTTTCATTGGGTTCTGCTGTGAGTTGTTTTCACTCTTTGGCCAATCAGGGCCAAGCTGTGTCAGGACTCTGGAGAGAGTCACGAGTTTCATTATTATCTTTTTAGCCTTCTGTAAGTATCCTTTCTGTATTCTTTAGTATAGCTTTGTATAGTATTCTTTAATATAATACAGTATCATAAAGTAATAAATTAGCCTTCTGAGAACATAGAATCAAATTCATCATTCCTGCCTTCAATGGGGCATTCCCAGTAAATACAATACAGGGAGAGTTTTATCACAGGAAGAACTTGGGTGAAGGCAGGAACATGCAGTGGCTGAGCCTGAAGGATGCATTGCTGCAGGCAGAGAGAAGCTGAGTCGCTCTGTTCTTGCTCCTGGTTCTAAAGTCTTCCCCTTCCTTGAAAGCTCATCAGGTGCATTGGGATAGGAATTTTAGCCTTTTGGGTTTTTTTGTTTGTTGAGAAAACGAAATTATCCGTCTTGGTATAGACACTGGTTCTGGGTGTCCCTGGATGAGGGATTTCCTTCCTTGACCCCTTATTTTTTTCTTTTGGTGGGTATTTCACAGCCACTTGCTGCTGCTGCTGCTTCAGCCAGACCAACCCTTGGGTGCCTGAGCCTGTTTTCCTGTGAGAATGATTTTTGGGCTGTGGATTGATGAAATTTTTGGCTCTACTGGCAGCTGTCACTTCTTTCTGAAGAGTGCAGCATTTCCTTGGCTGTGCTGGGTGGGGAGAGCAGAGCAGAGAGTGGGAACGTGAAGCTGGGTCAGCTCTGAGCTCAGCTCTGCACACAGGACTCAGATAATGCCACAGTTCCTCTCTGAACCTGCTCAGAGGGGCTTGGCTGAGACATGGAATTTCCAGTTCAGTCCAAACTGGGAATTTGTTATCAAGCTGGTGCCAGGCTCACAAGGCACAAACCCTTTTGACTGACAGACCCCAGGCACTGGTCTCCAAGTGTCCCATCTTCCAAGCACCTCTTGCTGTGCTGCCTCTCTGTGTCAGGAAGGATCTGGATCAGAGCTCTGTGAGCACTGAGATGGAAGATGAGGTGGAAGAGCTGACTGATAGGCACATGCAAGTGCTGTAATACCAGCCAGGCCTCAGTTTGCACATTCTGGTGTCTCTGAGGGTGGCCAGTGCCAGATGTGTCTGAGAGAGGTGCCAGAAGCTCCTCAGTGTGCTCTTTTAAAATGTCAAGCTCTTCTGTCTGTTCCACAGGGCGAGGAAATCTTTATGTCTTCAGCTGAGCCCCCATAATAAAAATGGTGGTTCTGTGCCTCATTCCAGAACTTGCTGGGATTTCAGCTGGCCAGAAATCCCAAGCTCTCCTGCACTGCTGCCCCAGGAGGTTTAGCATTAAGGCATTTATCTGTGTGTACAAGTAGAAAGGGAACATTTCTGTTTTTACAGATGGCGTGGGTTCAGGAAATCCAGTCAGCTGGTGTGGGTCTGGAAACCATTCTGCCCTTATTAACACCCTCCAATGATATAAACAGAGAATCCCCTAAGCAAGGAACAGTCTAAATAAAACTCTGGGCCAAACCAGAATGTCTAAGGTGTGCCAGATCTTGCCTCAGGGAAAGAGAGAGGATGGGAAGTGCCAGGAAAGGGAAGATCTTAATTTCTGAGAGAACAACCCCATGACTGAGGCAATTTTGTATTCTTGCCTCTCCCAGAAGGCAAGAGAGGAGAGCTGAGGAAGGGATATCCTGGGGAAAGGGCTTTTTTTGTCACTGCCTTGTCTCTTCTCTTGGAAAGGACCGGTGAGATCTAAGCCAGGGATTGTCTAAAAACAGAGGTTGGAGGCCAAAAGCCTTTGTAGATCTGAGCCTGTATTTTCTGTCTGCCTCAGTTTCCTGTCTGTAGTGGAGGGAAAGAAACTAAAAATACCCAGCAGCAGAGCAGTACCCTGCCTGAGGTCCTGCTGTGGGGGATGCCCCTCCTGGGTGCTGGAGGGGGATCTGGTGGCTGCAGGTAGGTTACAGCAGGGCTTGGGGACGTGCCACTTGCTCCTGGGGACAATGCTCCAGCTCATGATGGACATCTCTGCTGTGTCCCCTCACCTTGTATTTGTCATGGGCACGGTGGGGCAGAGTGATATTAGAGGGGGTGTTTAAGAGGCTGTTCCTGTGTCATCCCAAATGGACCAGGACATTTCTTCCAGGGCTAGCATCTCTGATCAGGACAGACATGGTGAAGGGGTTGGGAAATTGTCTTGTGATGCAACTTTGAGAACTAAATTTAAAAAAAAAACCAAAAACAAAACCAACCTTCTTCTTCCTTTTCTTCCACTCTTATATCTTTCTACTTTCCTTTTATCTTTCCTCCCTTTTTGTTTGTGTCTGTTCTTTCCCTGTAATTCCTAATGTAAGTAAGGAAGAATTTAATATGCTGAGACAGGAGAGAAGTTACTCCATGCGTTGCAGATGCACAACATGTCTTCATTAACTCCCCATGACATTCAAAATAGCTCGAGATAAAGACAAACTAAATCTGGGAAGACAAATATAAATACTGTTTCCCCCCTCCCTCTCGCCCTGAGCGGCGCTCCCCCCCCAGGGCACGCATTCAATTACGGAAGATGAATGGAGCAGGGAGCAGCCCTCGGGATGCTGAGCCTGGCGCTCCTGCTGCTGCCATCAGATGGCCCCACACTTCATGGAATGTGCTCCCGGCCCCGGCTCCAGCCTGCCAGGTGCTCCGTGGGGTCTGCAATCCCTCCGATGAGCTCTGACAGCCTGGAGACACTCGGGAAAGGCTGGCAGAGCCCAGAGCAGGGAGTGCTGCATCTCCCAGATCGGTGCCGGTGGTTTTTGTCCTCCAAAGGTGTGTGGAAGGGAAGGTCTCGGTGTTTAGGGCATCAGATGTGGGGGGAGTGAGGAGCTGGGTTTGTTCTCCTTCACAGAATCAGAATCTCCTCAGCTGGGAGGAACCCACCAGGATCACCCAGCCCACCCCTGTCCCTGCCCAGACCCCCANCCCTGGGCAGCCATTCCAGAACTTTATCACTCTTTCTGTGAAAAACTTCTTCCTAATATCCAACCTCTATTTCCCTTGGTGCAGCTTGAGGCTGTGTGCTCTGGTTCTGTCAGTGCTGCCTGGAGAAAGAGCCCAGCCCCAGCTGAGCACAGGCACCTTTCAGGAGCTGTGCAGAGTGATGAGGGCACCCCTGAGTCTCCTTTTCTCCAGGCTGAGCACCCCCAGCTCCCTCAGTGGTTCCTCACAGGGTTTGTGTTCCCAGCCCCTCTCCAGCCTCGTTGCCTCCTCTGGACGTGCTCCAGGTCCTCAATGCCCTTCCCAAACTGAGGGGCTGGAACTGGACACAGCACTCGAGGTGGGGCTCTGTTCTGGGTGCCCTGGTCTCCCCAGCACACAGAGATTTGAGCCTCAGAGCTGGGCTCCTGTGTAAGGAGAAGGACAGGGTGAGGATTGTGGCTGCCCCGTCCCTGGAAGTTCCAGGCCAGGTTGGATGGGGCTTGGAGCAGCCTGGTGTGATGGGAGGTGTCCCTGCCCATGGAAGGGGGTGGAATGAGATGAGCCTTAAGGTCCCTTCCCACCCAGACCAGTCTGGGATTCCATGGGGGCTGGTGTGCAAAGGCAGTGCAGGTGCAGAGGGTCTGACTGGGGAATCTGCTAGGCACAGGCTCTCACCCTGTGAAATGACTGTTGGCATGTTATGGCTCCTGTGCACCAGCAGGGAATGTGTCTGTACAGAGCTTCAGCATGCCTGGATTGAAGCTCAAGGCGGTTTTGGGGGAGAAGTTTCTCTGCCCCACTGTTTGCAGCTGGGTCCCCAGAACCTCTGAATGTTCTGACTCAGAGGTGCACAAAGAGCTGCTCGTTCGTGGATCCTTTCCTGCACTCACCAGACTCCAGCTCCACTCCAGCTTTACNCCAACCACCTTCTCCCTGCTCTGGAACTGGGATCCAATGATGGGGCTTCTCCCCTGGAGCAGGGACAAGGCAGGGAGCAGTGGGGAGCAGCAGAGCTCACTGGGAGAGGCTGCACCTCTGGCTGCTTCTCTCCAGAAAATCTAGATCCTATATAGGGATTACAGAGTTTGAGACTGAAGTTGGGTTTTGTTTTGCAGGGTGCAGGCTGGAGTTGTTGTTCACAGAATCACTGGGTTGGAAGAGACCTTCAAGACCATCGAGTCCAACCCAGCCCCAACCCCTCAACTGAACCCTGGCACCCAGTGCCACATCCAGGCTTTGTTAAACACACCCAGGGATGGTGACTCCACCACCTCCCTGGGCAGCCATTCCAGAACTTTATCACTCTTTCTGTGAAAAACTTCTTCCTAATATCCAACCTCTATTTCCCTTGGTGCAGCTTGAGGCTGTGTGCTCTGGTTCTGTCAGTGCTGCCTGGAGAAAGAGCCCAGCCCCAGCTGAGCACAGGCACCTTTCAGGAGCTGTGCAGAGTGATGAGGGCACCCCTGAGTCTCCTTTTCTCCAGGCTGAGCACCCCCAGCTCCCTCAGTGGTTCCTCACAGGGTTTGTGTTCCCAGCCCCTCTCCAGCCTCGTTGCCTCCTCTGGACGTGCTCCAGGTCCTCAATGCCCTTCCCAAACTGAGGGGCTGGAACTGGACACAGCACTCGAGGTGGGGCTCTGTTCTGGGTGCCCTGGTCTCCCCAGCACACAGAGATTTGAGCCTCAGAGCTGGGCTCCTGTGTAAGGAGAAGGACAGGGTGAGGATTGTGGCTGCCCCGTCCCTGGAAGTTCCAGGCCAGGTTGGATGGGGCTTGGAGCAGCCTGGTGTGATGGGAGGTGTCCCTGCCCATGGAAGGGGGTGGAATGAGATGAGCCTTAAGGTCCCTTCCCACCCAGACCAGTCTGGGATTCCATGGGGGCTGGTGTGCAAAGGCAGTGCAGGTGCAGAGGGTCTGACTGGGGAATCTGCTAGGCACAGGCTCTCACCCTGTGAAATGACTGTTGGCATGTTATGGCTCCTGTGCACCAGCAGGGAATGTGTCTGTACAGAGCTTCAGCATGCCTGGATTGAAGCTCAAGGCGGTTTTGGGGGAGAAGTTTCTCTGCCCCACTGTTTGCAGCTGGGTCCCCAGAACCTCTGAATGTTCTGACTCAGAGGTGCACAAAGAGCTACTCGTTCGTGGATCCTTTCCTGCACTCACCAGACTCCAGCTCCACTCCAGCTTTACTTGTGGAAGTCTCTGTGATCTCTCAGAGCTCTGCTGCTGCTGCAGTGCTGCAGGAGTTGGGCTTGAGCTCAGATTGCTGCGATCTGGGACGAGCAGCTTCCCAAGGAAGGACTTGCCATCCCTTCCCATTAAAGTCTTTTCAGTTCCCTGCCTCTCTGTGCACAGCAGATGATTATCTTGCAAAAGCATTCTGTTATTTTTTTTCCCTGTGTAGTTCAAATTATCATTTCCTAAGTGCATTACCTGGCATTTGTCTGCACTGAACTTCATCTGACTTTATGCTGTCCATCCACCTAGCTTTGTTAGATGTAATTGAAATTGAGTTTGGGCTGGGGGAGGCCTGGGGTTGATGTAGCAGAAAAGCAGTGGCCTGTGCTTCCAGGACTAAAAAATAGCGCGAGATATTGCAATTGTTGAGTCCTGTTAAATCCAGTTGTGTTCATGTTACAGGGAGTTAAGTGAATATCAGAAAGGAAAAGGCAGGGCAGAACCTCTTCTTGTGCCATGCCAGGCTTAAAATCAGAATAACTGAACAGCCTTCCTTGCATGGATTCGTGTTTTATGTGAGGTCAGAATCTGTCCCTTGGAAATTGTCTGGAAATGACAACTTTCTCTAGCAGGAGCAGGCTGAGTGCAAAGTGGGGATTGTTCTCTCCTGTCAGAGGACACAGCCCCTGAGGGTCCAGAGCAGCCTGAGCAGGGATCTGGACACAGTTTTCTCATTAAGAGGAGTATCTGTTTCCGAGGACTTGAGCAAGTTCTTCTACACAGATGAGCTGGTTACAGTTTGCTCTGGTGGTTTCATGGTTTAATTTATTCCAAGGATTGAGCTACTTGTAAGTTAACTTTTAATAGGAAAAGTGGGGGTAAAACCCACAAACTGCTCTTCTTGTGGATAGAATGACACAGCCCAGTCCAGTGCATAAGTGGAGGACTGCATTCAGCAACCCAGGCAACACCAGTCCAGCCCTTACTGCTGAAGGCTTTCATGGTGTAAGGTGACCTGATGTTGAGAAGGACCTAAATTTCCCTTTGGAGAAGTGAACACAACCTGTGGCTTGCATATAGGGTGGATGAAATGATTCGTACACTTTTTTTTTTCTTTTTCTTTTTTTTTTTTCCCCCAAAGATTCCATCAGAAATAAATGCAGAGTTCAAATTATCCCCACTGTAGGCATTTCAAAGAGGGTGCCCCACTGGTCCCATGCTTTTCCTTATAGGAACAGCANCAAATTTCCCTTTGGAGAAGTGAACACAACCCTCTGGTCCCATGCTTTTCCTTATAGGAACAGCACCCCTAAACCACCTGCTCAAATGCTGGGACCAGCTTGGTGCTGCAATTTGAGTAGTAGGATGCTGAACCCCCTTGAAACTCTTTTAATCTGTAATTTTTAAGCCTTGCAGCCCCACTGAGAGGAAGAGGCTGTGCCACTGGACTGTATCTGCAGAGTGGACACCACAACTGTGGCCAGGTCCTGGTTTGCCCAGGGATCAAACAGGGAATGGGGGGGATGTTTTGCAGCAGTGACCAGGCGTGTTCTGCTGGACATGGCCCTGCTGTTCTCTGTCCTGTACCTTTCCTTGTGTTGGTGCTTTGAGGATCTGCTCCTGTCTCTGCTCCCTGTGTTCCTTTCAATGAGTTTTTATTGTCTTAGTGGGTTTTCCCTCCTTTAGTGCCTGTGACTCTCACCATGAACAGCTCCAGCGTCCCCATACAGAACCAGCATCTTCAGGTAATGTTTAGTGGCCATTAAATGAGATTCTCCTCCCCCACCCTGCCCTTTTGTCAAATGAATCTAAAAAGGCTTTTATGGGGGTGAGATGCAGGGGGGAAATTAAAAGGGTTCATAAAAGTGGATTTTAAGAAAAGCCTAATGAAGGAAATGAACCTCCTGAGAGATCAAAGCTGAACCTGCTATGCCAGTGCAGAGAGTTTCAGCTTTTTCTTATGTTTCCACTGGCATGAAAGCAACGTGCACAAACATTTCTTCCAACAGCTTTAACTTTTAAGTCCTGTGGGTTTGGCATTAATGGCCTGTTTCTGCTTTGTCCAGTGCTGGGGCTCAGCTGTTTCATCAGACATTTGTGTGATGCCTCCTCACTTCTGGAGAAGAGCTAGGCATCCACACGATCCATCAGATCCAGCAGCACTGGGATGGCTCCTTCCCCCAGAGCAAGTTCATCTCTGCTTGGCTTTGTGGCTTCTTCCTGCCCCTCACTACAATGAGGGAAATCATGGAATCTTTCAGGTTGAAAAGCCCTAAATGCTGTCCCAGGTAGGAGTGAAGGCAGTACCCCTCTGTTGCCCTGCTCTGCCTCGTGAGGGGGATGGTGTTTGAAAGGGGAAATGGCCAATCACCTGCTCCCAGCAAGTTATGGAAATGCTACAAAGCCTTAAAATTCCATTTTCCTTAAATTAAAAAAATAGGGGGCTCTCAATAGACTCTGAGGGGGATGGAAATGTTGACTGAGTTACATGTAGGGGAAGTTCCATTAATCATGGAAAGCAAAACTGAAGGCTCTTAATATTACCCAATTTTTGTAGGCCAGACTCCCCATACCCATAATTTTTCCATTACACATGTAATCTCCTCTCTGGAAAGGGCAAGGCTTGTTTAGCATCAATTTTTTGGGGGGGTTGTTGTGGATTAAAGCCTGGATGGTTCAAATTTGTCAGGGGCTGGCTCTGGTCTCCTCTCCTCATCTCGTCACTTGTCGCCCTTGCACAGGTCCCAGGGCTCTTACTTTTAAAGTGTTTCCATGTGTTTGGGAGGAGAATGGGATCAGGGCTGCACAGAGAGCCCTGTGCACTCGCAGCTTCCCCGAGTGCTAATGAGGAACACATTGGCTGTAAGTGGCTGAGTGGAGCAGTTTAGCAGGAACAACAACTTGCACGCAGCCTTATTTATTGCAGGCCTGTTTCTCCGAGAGAGGGAATGTCAACCTGGATTTGGACTTTCACCTAATCTTCCCTGAAAGTGCCCAGAGATATTAAGTGACCACCTACTTGGCTGCTGCACTTGGGTTTAAAAGCAGATCCTGCTTCTACCAAAGCAAATTGCTCCCAGGCATGGTGGTGGCTGTAGGTCGTGGCTGTAGGGCCTGGGCTTGGTATAAAACCTTTGGAGCAGAGCCTTTTGTGTGGAAATGGAGGTGGTTTTGCCATGGTTGCAGTGCTGCTGGTGTTGGATTGATGGCAGGGGTGGGAGGAATCGTGTCACTGGGAGGTGATACTAAAGCTGCTCCAAGAGAGCTGGCCTAGAGTATGCTCTTCCCATAAGCTAGTCCAGGAGGAAACAGAGCTTTCCTCATGTCTGCATGTCAGGAAACAACGCTTCTGGCTTCCACAGGAGCCTGTCTGAGCAGGGGGGTGGGAAAGGAAACAATTGGGACCCGAGTCCAAACTCAGTGATATGTGCCCAGACTCGGGGAACATCATGGACTTGTACACACCCACGAGCAGAGCTTGATTTGTGCCTTGTAGCAGGAGACATGCTGCCTGAATGGCCAGAAGGGAGGATTTGTTCATGGCCCAGCACATACTGCATTGCTCAGGCTCTGCCATGGCTGAACCCCAGCTGGCAGCTCAGCCTCCCTCAGTGGGACAGGGAGAGCATCAGAGGAGTGAGAAGGAGAACTCGTGGGTTGAGCTGGAGACTGATAGGTGAAGTGAAAGCCATTCAGGCAAGCAAAGCAAACCAAGGAACTCTTTCCTGGCTCCCCACGGGCAGGAGCTCAGCCATCCCAGGGCAGTCGTGCTCCATGAGCAGTGGTGGCTTGGGAAGACAAATCCCATCACTCTGCACATCCTCCTCTTCCTCCTTCCCTGGCTTTATACATCTGCATGAAGTCCTGTGCTGTGGGATATCCCTTGGATCAGCTGTGTCTCCCAGCTCCTTGTTTTCCAGCCTCTCACCCTACTGGGGTGAGGGGCAGAAAAGTCCTGGACTCTGTGTGAGCACATCTGAGCAAAACCAAATATCCCTGAGGTACCAACTCTGCTTCCAGCGCAAATCCAGGCACGGCCCTGTGCCAGCTGCTGTGAGGAGAATCAGCTGTGTCCCAGCCCAAAGAGCAGGTTCTCCTTCATCTCAGAGTTCTGAAAACAGTGTCAGTATCCTGGTCTGTTCTGGGCTCTCCATGGCTCTGCTCTCCAGCAATAGTTCTTGCTTAACACACAAGCCAAGGATAAGTTATTCCTTTCTGCTCTTAAATCTCTATTTGTGGCAAAAGCTGGAGATGGCAGACCATCTCTCCTCTGCCACTGAGGTGCTTCCAGGAACCTGCAGCAGTATTGAATTTGTCCCAATGAACTTTGTTACACTTTAAAAAAGCCAGTTATTGAGTCAGCTCTGTAATTAGTTACCTGATGGGAGTCATGATTATCCGCGTGCCCCCTAATTGATTGAAATACCTTTGCACTGGGCTTTCTCTGATTTTTTCCATCTACACAAGGTCAATCAAAGCTGTGATGGAAACACTTTAGCTGTTACAGAACTGACCAGGTAGCAATTAGCTGACAGTTGCTGCAACCTAAAAACAGTATATTGCTTTAAAGGAAGCTTCTTCAAGGTGAACAGGAGAAAATTTTAAAAATAGTGAAGTTTTTTGTTAAAGGCTGACCCAGCTGCTTCAATAGAGTAAAATTGACATTGCTCTGATTTACCCTGGCTGAGAACTTCACCTCTGCATTAAATTACACAAATTACTCTGAATATTGCAAACTACAGTCAATCCCTTCCTGCCAAAGGATGAGCTCATGATTCCTCACTTCTCTTGTGAGGGTAATGATGACCTAACCAGCACTGAAGGTGCAAGTTTTTGCAGCATCTTTTGACTGCTGCTCATAGCAGGAATAGTGACTTGTCTGCAAACCAGCACTTTATCAGCAGTGATGTGGGAATGGCAATTCCTTTGTTCCTCCTGGAGCTGGGGGAATCTGTGTGTGAGAGCAGGATAGGTCTAAAGGCCAAGTCCATGAGTGTCTGCTCAGGTTGTCTGGCTGGTGGAAGGTAATTTCTGATTCTGTGCTTAGCCTGTTACCTGTTATTGCTTCCTCAAGGGCTGGTGATCCCCTCTCTTACCTGGGCAGAAGATTTGTCCCTGCACAAACTCGTTTATTTGCCTTTCAGACCTTTTACTACTTATGCAGGGAATGAGGGAGCTGAGGCAAAGCCATCACCTCACTCGTGCTGAAAAACCTTGGAGTGAGGGAGGAAACTGGCTCAAAGTGAAGCAGATGCTATGGTGGGAACAATTACCTGAGAGAAACTCTGGGAGGGAGAGTGGAAGAGATAATGAAACACCTAGGGATTTGGAAGTCAGCTTTCCAAGGAGCAGAGGGGTTAGCAGTTTAGAGCTGGAGCTTGCAGCTGTGGTGAGAATCAGCCTCCCTTTCTCTCTGCTCCTCCTTTTCCCCTATTTTCCTCCCCCTGGGCTCAGGGAATGAAGGAGAAAGTGGCATTTGGAGCAGGAGTTGCGGTGCCAGTGCAGAATGGGGCTGCAGTGGTGCTGGATATGCAACTTGCTGAGCTCAGCTGCTGCCTGCAGCAAAGGCCAAGAGCTGGGTGAGGGCTGCAGAGGAACATCTCTGGGTCCTGATCCCCCACTCCCTCCCTGCCACAGGTGGGGGTCACTGTCACCAGCTCCAGAGCAGCCTGAGCTCTCCATGGGTGTGAATTTAATGACAACAAGAGCAGGGTGGGTGCCCAGAAATGGTCCAGCCATGGGTTCCCTGGAGCCTGAGGCTTGGCTGCCTCCCCTTCCCCTTCCCCTGCAGGCACTCCTATTCCATCAGCTTCTCTGAACGGGCCCCAGCTTTGTTTCCAGTTTATCTGCACAGCTTCCAGGGCTGTTGCTGGGAATTTAGCAGGTGCTAACAGCAGGCTGAGCTGGTAACACTCCCTGGGTGTCTGTACCTGCCCTGCCAATGCTGTTTCTATTCAGCCCAACAACAAAAACAGAGCTTGGATGAGTCTCCATCCCTGCCAAAGACCCTGCACTGCTCCACAGGAGTTGCTGTGTGGGGTCAGGCAGAGTCAGTAGCTCAGAGGTGCAAGCAGCCACCCTTGCAATGCACCTGGAAGTAAAAATAGGGACAAATTTTGGCAGCTGGAAGCCCTCAATAGCTCTGCTCACATCTTAGAACCTTTTTCGCAGTTTGGCGTAAGGCTCATTTTCCCTCCATCCTTCTGTGTTTCAGTTCCTTTCTGTGTGTGAGGGTAGAAATGCCATCTGCCAGGGAGTTGGGCACTACTCTGTCATTTTGCTGTTGAATTTAGATCCTAATTTGAAGGTTGGCTGATGCTGAAAGGCTCCTTTTCCCAGGGAACCAGTGATAGGAGGAGGGGAAATGGCCTCAGGTTGTGCCAGGGAGGTTTGGGTTGCATATTAGAAAAATACTCATTGGAAGAGTGGTTAAACTTTAGAAGGGGCTGCCCAGGGAAGTGGAGGAGTCGCCAGCCTTGGAAATGTTCAAAGGATGAGTGGATGTGGCACTTTGGGATATGGTTTAGTGGGCATGGGGGTTTCTGGACAAAGGTTGGACTCTGATCTGGGAGGTCTTTTCCAGCCTTAATGACTCCAGGATACTATTGTACTTTCAGGGAATGCCCCAATGAAGGCAGGAATGATGAATTTAATTCTATGTTCTCAGAAGGCTAATTTATTACTATATGATACTGTATTATATTAAAGAATACTATACAAAATAATACAGAAGGGATACTTACAGAATGCTAAAAAGATAATAATGAAACTCGTGACTCTCTCCAGAGTCCTGACACAGCTTGGCCCTGATTGGCCAAAGAGTGAAAACAACTCACAGCAGAACCCAATGAAACAATCACCTGTGGGTGAACAATCTCCAAACACATTCCACATGAGCACAACACAGGAGAAGCCAATGAGATAAGAATGGTTTGCCTTTTCTCTGAGGCTTCTCAGCTTCCCAGGAGAAAACTCCAGGGCGAAGGGATTTTTTCAGAGAACGTGAAGGCCACAGGATGCCATGGTGCTGCCTGCAGGTAAGGGTTAGGGTTAGGATGCTGACAGCTCACTCTCGTATCACAAACACAAGGCAAGAGTTTAGCAGCAGGAGAAACAGGCAGGCATCTGCGTGGTGCTTAGTTGCTATCTGGGCTTAAACCATGACACAGATACCTGTTGTTTGTCCTCTAATTTTAGCCAAGTTTTGGTTACATTATTGTTTAACTTGTTCTGACTTCAGTTTTGCTTGGTTTTGGCCAAGTGTGTGGTTCTAACCCATAAAATCACATTGTATATCAAGAAAAATATTAAGGAATTTAGAGCAATCACAGAAATTACTAACCCACCCCATGGATGATCACCAGGAGAGAACAGTGTGCAACTCATTAATAAACATAGGATTATAATATACAGAAAACAACCCCAAGCAGCTGCAAGACCAGGAGGAACCAAGCCCCAGAACTTTGCCCAAGCAGGATTCTTTGTCATTCAAACTGTGGCTCTTTGGAGCTGCTAAGAGAAAGCTGGAGTGTTAAAGGTGGCTGATTTGTGGGAGATGGGCTGTGGCCAGAGGTTGGATGGATTGAGAGACAAAGGAAAACAGGCCAGGAAATAACTGAAGGCTCTGGTTTTCAACCTGTGGTTTGTGGCCACTTCTCAGGAGTTGCTAAGAGATGTTTAGAGGAACCTGTCACCAGCATGCAGAGATCTGCCTTGTGGGGGAGAAACCTGTGCTTGAGGAACTGGAGTAATAATAATAATAACATTACAAAAAAAAAAAACCCAATTCAGTAATTTAAGTCTGTAATATGAATTTTTATATAAATCTTGTCAAAAATGTCATGTCTTTAATGTAGAGAGCTTCATCTTGTGTACTCAAACCCACATAAAATGAGATGTGTATAGTTTGCTGCTGCCTAGGAGTGTTTTTAACCCCTACCAAGGGGTTTCAGAGGCTATGCTGCCTCTCAGCCAACGTGCAATTTGGCCCAATTCATACCTGTTTTCTGTTCTCCCATTTTAAATCTGAGCAGAGTCTATAAAAGCCTTATTGGGTGCACGCTGGAGGAGGTTTGAAATGCTGCTTTCCAGTCCAGGAGATTACACCCTCATTTTCTCAGCTGTGATTAACTGGGGCTATCACAGGCTCACCTTGGCTCGGGGTAAAATGTGTCCAGTGAGAAGCAAGCACAGGGAGTGCATATCAGCAAGGGCTTGAAACATCTCTTTGTTCATTATTTGTTATTGTTTCACCTGCCTTGAAATGGTAATTGCCAGCACTTTGATTCATGGATCACAGTGTAATTTAGCTCCAATTGTTCCAGGCCTGTCCTACAGCCCCTGAGCCAGGCTTTGGGAACTTCCCTATCAGCACTTGGCAAATCCAAGCAGATCCCCCACTCCTGCTGCAGCCACAGGCCTTCAGGAAGAAAAGATATGGGGAAGGTTATCCCTGTTAAACCAAGGCTTTGTGGTGATTTTTTATTCCCATTTTCCTTTTTTTTTTTTTTTTTTTTTGAGCTTTGTTATTTAGTATATTTTCTTTAGATTTCATCGTCAGCAAGGAAGGGGCCAAAGCAGCTTTGAGGGAAGCTCTGGCACTGTGCTGACAGCAGCAGCTGAGGATCCTGCTTGCTATTTAATCTATGGATTTAGATACTTCCCTGTACCTGAAATATTTTTTCTGTGCTGTAGCAGAAGCAGCTTTAGCTCAGGCTAAGATTTGCAGTTAAGGCAGTGAAATGTTTAGAAATGTTGTGTTTTCACAGAGATCAGGAGCAGCAGATCAGCGTTAGCCCAGTGCTCCCAGCAGGAGAGAGGCAGTGCTGGGACTGGGGACGTGATTGCCAGAGAACCACTTTGTTATTAACTGTGGGACAAGCTCGTGCCTGATCCCCTGAAAAACAAACCTCAGCGTCAGTCAGAGAGGAACAATTCCAGAGCTGAGCCTGGAAAGGACCTTGAGAAGTCATGTAATTCACTCTGCTGCTTGGAGGATGTGTTCTATCCCTGACATACCTGCTTAAGCTGCTTTTAATTTGCAGTGAGGGACTACCTGAAGAGACAGATTGAGGAGATTTCTTTTGTCATCCTAATATTTCACCTTAATCTCCCATGGATCAAATTAGCCTTGTTATTCCTTGTCCTATCAACCAGGACCAGAGTGAAAAAATGGGTTTTGTTCCCTCTTGCCTTGTTGAGGGCTGAGGGAAACTCGTTGATCTTTCCTGGGCAGGACAGTCCCTGATGGTTCTGCCTTGACTCTGTCAGTGTTTTCTATACATCTTACTCTTATTCAAACTTGCTCCTGTTCCTTGCTTTGCTTAAAATGCAGCACAAACACTGAACATAGCATCTGAGGCAAAAAAAATATTCCTCTGCCTTGGCCTCCCTGAGCAGGAGATGAGATATTCATGTTTTATAGGGATTCTCTTTGTAGGTTTTTAGCTCTTTCCTCTCCTAGAGAACCCAGAAAAGGGCCAGTTCAGGTCTGGCCAGGCAGATTTGTGGGATGCTGGATCTACCAAGGGATTCTGCAAAGTTTCTGATATCATAGAACATCCTGAGCTGGGAGAGACCCACCAGGATCACCCAGCCCAGCCCCTGTCCCTGCCCAGACCCCCCAACAACCCCACCTTGGGCATCCCTGGCAGCGCTGTCCAAAGGCTCCTGGAGCTCTGGCAGCCTCGGGGCCGTGCCCATTCCCTGGGGAGCCTGGGCAGTGCCAGCACCCTCTGGGGGAAGAACCTTTCCCTGATCTCCAGCCTGAGCTGCCCTGGCCCAGCCCCAGCCGTTCCCTGGCTCCTGTTCCTGTCCCAGAGCAGAGATGGGAGCTGCCCCTCGGGAGGAGCTGCAGCCCCGGGGAGCTCTGCCCTCACTCTGCTCCAGCTGAACAATCCCAGAGCCCTCAGCTGCTCCTCACAGGCCCCTCCAGACCCTTCCCCATCCCCGTGTCCCTCCTTTGGACACTCTCTCACACCTTTAGATCTTTATTGCAGTGCCCAAACCTCCCCCAGCACGCAGGGTGAGGCTGCCCCAGCCCAGAGCAGGACAATCCCTCCAGGCCTGACCAGTGATGCTGTCCCTGATGTCCCCAGGACAGGGATGTCCCTCCTGGCTCCAGGGCACTGCTGACTCAGATCCAATTTGCCATTGTCCAACAAAGTCCTGAGGTGACACATGCAAAACAGACATCCAGGGAATCCCCCAAAGCCTGGAAGTCGGCAAGATTCCCTCTTGCACAGAAAACCAGCTCATCACTAACAGCCTTTAACGTGTTGCTGCTGCACCACCGCACGTTTTCCCCTAGTTCTGCTGCAGGAGAGTGGATTTGAAGGTCAAGTGCTGCAGAACAATTCATTTCCAGCCAAGCCAAAGTAATTCTGATGCTGTGGCACAAGAGGGTGCAATAGGTTTGTGATAAAACCTAGATGTGAGGTGGGTTTGTCCCTTCTGCTGCCACGGTGCCAGTGCAGAAGTTTTTTCCCTGCTAAGACTTGTCTCACAAACTTAACATCCTGTTAATTGGTGGAGCTGGAGCTGTACACGTTTGCCTCATTATTTTCATGTCCTATTCACTCTGAGTATTCCCATAATTAGGGTAATTAAACTCCGTGGGTTTTTAATTATTATTTTTTTTAAATAATCAGAACTATAGTTGAATTATGAGAGTGCCAAAACGAGCCTGGCAAATCGTAATTTTAGTTTGCTGGGTTATAAATCAAAAGCAGACTTGATTTCCCAGCTTGCTGGATGTTTTGTTAACCAGATCACTGCAGCTCTCCTGAGGCCTCCTGTGCCAAGAGCTGTCCCTGAAGGAGCAATCAGGCTTTATAAATAGCAGCCTTAACAAGAGCATCACTGCCAGATGCTGCTGGAGGAACTCAGGGACTGGTGCACAGAGGAAACTCCCTCATCTGGGGCAGCTGGGCTGCCATCCATTACCTGGGACATGCCCTGTCCGTGCTGGGATGCCTGCAGATGGGCTCACAAGCTCATTCCCACATTTCTGGGCTTGCCAGCATCTCCTCCTGGCATGCTCTGTGTTTGCTGCAGGAGCATCCAGGAAGGGACACAACCAGTGAGAATTAAGCAGCACCCCCTAAAAAAGAAGCCAGGGTTGGAATCAGCCCAATAATTGAAAATTTTCTGCAGTTATGGTTATTGAAAGAATGCTAGTCTGATTTCAATACTCCCATTTTACCCATTTGGAAATCTGATGGGTCATATTGGACAGTACAGGATTTGTGTCCCTTCCTTAAGCCTAATTACTATGGGGGAGGCATTTTTCACCCTCCCTGGTACATCAGAGGCCCATACCCTGGGAAATACTTGACTTAGTATATCTTCATCAATTTCAGGAGCTGAGCTTGGTCTGTTCTGCCCCTCAGGGACTCCTGGTGTGGAGCTGTGCACCCTTCAACACCACAGGGACTGAGCCTGCTCTGAGGGGGCCCTCAGTGTTCAGCCACAATTACAAGGGCTGCTCCAAGCTCCTGCCTTCCCTGAATCAATTTCTTAGCATCCTTTATTGTGCAGCTTTTCTAAGCAATTAAGGTGTGTGGTGGACACCACACTCCAGTGTTTAGGTAAACACTGATTTTTAAACCATAGGATATTTCTGCAAGTCTCTGAAGCAGCATTATTTAAGGAGTACTGGGTGCCAAGATCTGTATGGAATAGAGTCAGAAAATAGAGTCAGAAATGTTGGTTTCTTTGGGCTGTTGGGTGGGGTGATAAGGACCAACTGGTGGTTGAACTCTGGGGTTTCAGAAGCTGGCAGGTGTCTGGCTGACTTTAAAAGACTGAGCAGCTCCTGGATGGCTGGAGGGGGAATTTTCCTTAGCACTGATGTTCACACACCAGCATGGCTGACAGGGCAGAGCTGTGGCCTGCCAGAAGTGTGTTCAGGCAGGAAAAGACGATGGGGGAAGCATGAGGGAGATGAACTCTGGAGGGTCAGACAGGTCATCTGGGGCCAGTGTCAGTTCTGTCTAGGCACTGAAGTGTGGTTAAATACTCTGGGTGAGTGCTTTATCCAGGATCTGAGTATCTGCAGAGTTTCCTGCATCCACCCCTTCCCTGAGGAAGCACTTTGGTGCAGAGGATGGAAAGGAAGAGCACCTTGCTGTGGAAACAAGTGACTCCTTAGCACAAGAGAATTCTTCCCAAAATTCCTTCTAAATGTACCATAATATGTACCAGCTGAATGCCTCTTGCTCTGCCTCACCAAAGACATAGAAATAGAGGGGCTGGGATGGCAAAATCAATTTAAATTTGTACACTTCCTTCTCTGGGCATCCCTGTGCATAGGAATGTGTTGGTTCACCTCCATGTGCTGAAAAATAAGCCGTTTTCTTTCCAGAGAACTGAAAATTTTGTAGTTATTGTGGTAGCTTTTTTCCTGATTTATTCAAATGTATTCCATACTGTGCAAGGTATATAATTTCTTCTATTTCCTGACTGTTCCTCTGCTAACTTGAGTTTTCAGATTTCTAGGTAGGGGAGAAGGGGAATCATGGGGGAAGTCATCTCTAAAAAGGGAGGATGATGCTGTTTCACATCTGGAGCCGTGTTTGTGAGGGAAGTCAAACAGTTTGAGGCTACCTGATTCCCAGCATGTGGCTTGTGAGGCTCCAAACATGAGAGGCACAGTCTATCCCAAGCAACTGCTGGTCCTGAACCACAGGGTGTGCAAACACATCACCTCATGGGTGGAAATATTTGGCTAAGGAACACTTATTTGCAACCCTTAAATACGTGCAATAAGCACACCTTGTGCTCAGCAGCAGCTTCTGTACATCTCCTGTCTACAGGAGGCTATCAAAAGGATCAGGAAAACAAATCTCATTTCAGATGAAAGCCTCAAATGAGGTTTATAGATGTGTATACATATTTGGGAAGCTCTAAAGAACTTGTGTGTACTGGGGATCATTTCTGGGAAGCTGCTGTCACCAGCAGTGCTCCATCCTTGCTTACTCATAACCACTGGAGCTGGGCATGTTCTGCTGCTTGGACAAACAAGAGCAGGAATGACCAGCTGGGGCAGCACAGGGCTCTCAGAGCATCCTGAACTAACAAGCAAAACATTCCCTGCCTTAACTTCACCCTGTGTTCATCATTGATGCCTCTTGAAGAGGCACTGCTTGCTCAGAGAGCTGCCTCTGTTCTGAAATGGGAGTCCTTGGGATGGCATTTGTCATCCTGCAGGGCAAAACCAGAGATGTGGCACTTCTGTCATTGTGCCTGAAGTGTTTATTTCCAATGAACCTTTGCACACTGCAGGCCTGGTGTAGGCACACAGTTTGTGGTCATTGGGGTGGGGCTGGCCCAGCCTCATCCCCAGTGGGCACAGCTGTGAGAAGCAGGTGAGCAGCACTGACAGCAATGAGCCATGGAGTGCCCAGGTGTGCTGAGCAACCACCAAAGGGAACAGAGGGCACACAGGTGCAATGCATGAACATGAGGGGTATAAAAGGTTGGGCTAAAGGACAAGAAGGGCAGATGCTTGCAGCATTCTGAAGTGATGCTACTCTGTATGGGTAGATGCTTGAAGCCTTCTGCTATTGTTTGGTGGCACTTTGTGCATCATGGCCATCTCAACTGTGACGCATGCTGTGACAGCCTGGGAGATCAGGTCAGGTGTATTTAAGTCCTCGCTTTCCTGTTTATTTTTTCCTGGTGTTTCTGCCTGTACAGTTTGCCCAGTGCAGTAACCTACTCAAACATCTGCTATGAAGTGAAATTCCTGAGTGCAGTGCACAGGGGAGAGGAATTCCATGGGAGGATTTACAGAAACCAGTGCAGAGAGTAGCTGGGAGCTGCTGGTGTTTGTTAGTAGGAGTTGCACTGAGGAGAGGGAGGAAAACAGACACTGAGCTTGTAGCTGCCACTGGCTGAATTGGGCATTGCTAAACCTGTGTGTCAGCACTTCTGCTCTGGGAAGACTGAGCAGAGCAATTCCTGGCATTAGTGAGGAGCAAATGCCAGCCCAGCCTGTCTCTCCAAACTCTTGAGAGCTTTGTCAGTGTGAGTTTTGCAGGGAATGCATGCACGTGTGATTGAGAATAGGAAGAAATGTGTTGGCAGCTCTTAATTCCTCACCATTAAGAATTACCTATTCAATGAATGGTGTCTAACGCTTTTTCTGCATCTGCCTTGGTCTTCACAGTGCTGGGCTTGAGTGATATGAGCTGGAAAGTTGCTCGTTGTGCCCCTTAGTTCTCCAGAATTGTTGTCATGGTCTGGGAGATGTGGCCACTTTCAAATTCGCCTTGTGTTCTACTTTGTCCTTGCTTGTCTTCCTTTAGGCTTGCAGTGCTCTGTCTCTGATTTAGGGGTGCTCTTAAGCCTGTCTAGTTCAGTCTGAGCTGGCTGAATATGGGTGACTGCAAGAATGTGCTGGATCTGGGTCTCATCCCTCTTTTGTGGGTAATTCCAGGATGTTTTTACACCATTGTGTCCTGGGTTGTGGTACAAGATGCCCCTTTGCACCCTTCTCAAACAGCTCAGAGGTGCTGTGACCCAGTTCAGGGAGAGTGCAGCTCTGTGGATCTTGGCTGGGAGTGAACATCACACTCCACCAGGGATACAGAAAAACGAGTGCTCCAAGGGCTCAGACTGAGCTGCAATCCTTGCCTTCCCAATGAAATAAATCAGAGACAAACTGCAAAGGTATCAGCAAATCCTGCTGCATGTGTGGGTACCTCAGCCTGTCCCTCTCAAATATCTCACCAGGCAGCAGATCCACTGCCTGTTCTCCTTCCTTTCAGATCCCCAGCTCCTGGGACACTTGTTCTGCCATCCACCTCCCCTTTGGTTACAGAATTTATCTCACTGGAAAAAAGGATGACTGAGCTCACCCCAGTTTAGGGCTCTGATCCAGCTGCCCTCTCCAATCTACCTGTGCAGCTGCTGCTCACACTCTGCTCACCTGGCCTGCATGTTCTGTGTCTCAGGAGCAGAAGGGGGTGGGTGAAAAAGGAATTTATTTACTAATGCAATCCTTTAAACGCTCTGCTTTTAAAGGATAAGATGATGGGGGCAATAAAAATGTATTGACCAGGTGATGCAAGTTTTGATCAGCTCATGGTGGGTGTTTTCTGCTTTCTTCAGGCCATCCACCTACCACTTCTACTGCCCTCTAACCTAAACTCCAGCCTTTCAAAGCTCCCTAAAATCCCTGAAGTGTTACTGCACGCAGCATTCTTTTGTATACAAAATATTCTTAGCTAAAAATACACTGAGTACTAAAATTATACAGCTCTTTCCAGAGAATCCTCCTAATTTCTGTAGATTTAGTACATGTCAAGAAGCGATTTAAAGGTCATCTTACTTCCTCATGTTTGTTTAAAAAGAAGTGCTGAGGGCTAACATTTTGGCAAATGCTTGCTGTGAGTTGTACAATTTGTCCTTGTTTTTTTTAGATAATGGTGGGTTTCAGCTTGTGGAAGCGAGCAAAATGGAACTTGATTTGAAAAATAGGGGGTATTGCAAGTCTTGTGCCGATAAGTAAATATAATTCCTGGAAAGGCAAGATGTGTTTTGTCAAAGTCTTGAGCTAGTTGGAAAGGATTATCTTTACCAATTTTTGTCTTCCTGCCCTATTTTTAAGCAAATAGACTTTAAAAATGTCTTTCTAATGGCTTGAATTGCTGCTGTCCAACATCTGGCTGGACAGGTGTGGGGGCAGAGCAGTTGACTCCTGGAGGAAGGAGATGTACATGGAAGTCAGAGGAGGGTGTTCCCAAAGTGTGGAATCCTGCCTTGAGCTCCTCTTTACCCCCCGTGTCTGGGGTGCACAGATGTTCCATCCAGCTGAGGTGAGAAGTGGGGATCTGCCTCTGCTGCTTTGAGTGGCAAGAGGAGAAAGTAGGGGATTTATGGACTGATTGAACCCTTTGCAAGTGGGGATGGAGATGTAGAATGAAGGAGTTTTCCTGCAAATTCCCTGTGCCAGACCTGGCAGTGCAACAGGACCATGGGCAGCAGGCTGGGGCAATGAAAGGGCATTTTTCAGTGCATGACTTTGGTGTATTTCAGGGGGTATTAAGCCAAATTCTCCTCTCCTAGTGAATCTGGAGTATAATTCCACTTGTCTTAATGGAGATGGATTCCAGATTTACAGTGGTGCTGGAGAGAAGAGGGAAAAGATTATGCACAGAGTGGGTGGGTTGTGGGAAGAAACTCCCCCTTCTTTTCTTTTCTACCACAGTTTTCAATGAGAAATCATATAGACAGCAGCTTCGAGCCTGCCAATGCAAATTGAGACAAATTAGGGGGTAGATTAACTAATTATTGTAATGTCATGGTGACAATGCTACAGTTCAGGTTGCAGAAGGCTTTCAATTATCAGCGTTATTTTTCACAGTTACCTTTTAATTGGTAACGTACTTGTGTACAAATTAAGTCAAGAAAGCCTCTTGCCTTTGGTTTTCCAGTCATTAAAGAGATGCCTCAGTGGGTTTGGGACTGGAGAGGGAGAGGGACCCTTTGTATTGATCAGAACAGACGGTAACACCCCACCAGGGGCACATTTGTAAGGCTGGAAATTCCTGTTTAGACCCCACGGTGGAATAGGAGTTAGATACACATCTGATAAACAGGCTATTTTCAATCTCTGTTTGGGGAGATGAGAAAGTGAAATGTGCAGCTGGCAAGCTCCAGCTCCTCATGTTTCACTCCTCAGAAGTAGACAGTCGCCAAACAAAGGGCTTTAGTGCAGTTATTTTAGCAATAACTAATATACATACCTGTATGTGTATGTATGGCTCCCTCCAGAGCACAGCTGCTCGAAGAAGCTGTGCAAAAAAAAAAGACAGTTTTGTATCTGCAGTGCTTGGGATGGGCCTGAAATTCTCCACATCTCAAAAAACTTTGATGTGCGCTTTAGGTGTAAACTGAATTTCAACTCCTGATGAAAAATCCCTGGTAAATAATTAATCTGTGTTTAATGTTCTGTTTGAGGGGTGCTATAGCCTCAAAAAATAGATTTATTTTTTTTTTAAATTTCATTTTTTAAAATAACTGTAGAAAACCTGTGCTAGAATTTTGATTCTGTTCATATGTTGGTTTGTCGTACCTGTGTTCCTTCCTTGCCTTATATTAATTGTTAATATAATTAATAGGACTTTTGAAACCTCACCAATGTGTGTGTATATATATCATCTATATCTATTAATATATGTGTGTGTATTGAAATGGTCATCTTGAGACCAGTTTTTTTCTGAAAAATGGGCTAAATAACAGCAGGATGAGGAAAACTGGTGGAAAATGAAATTTCCCTTCCAAGTGGAATGTCAGTGTATTGTTTGAGCTTTCCAAGAGGTTTGGAGGGGCCCTGCACACCCTCCCTGTCTGTTTGAGGAGAGCTGGTGCCTTGGGCTGCCCTGGTGACACCTCTGGAGAATTCATTTGGGATGGAGCACTGAGGGCAGGTTCAAGGTAAATCAGATTATAGGAGGTGAAATTTCCATATTTGTCTAGGATTCCCTCTTGTTCTCAGCCCACCAAATTCTTTCCAAGGCATTGGGACCTGGCCATCCCACCTCTCTGGTGCATGGGAGCTGTCTTGGTACAGCTCAGCGGACCAAGAACTGAAGACCCAGCTGCCCCTGAGGCTGCTCTGAGTGGACACTTTTAGCTGTGTCAAGAGGAAGCATTGATTTTTTCCTCAAGGAAACAACAAAAAGACTCCAAGCCCCATCCAGGCTGTGCTTGCACTTGAACTGAAAGCAGAGACCCCTTCCTGCTCCTGGGAGCTTTCCATTTGCTGCAGTAGGAAGGGCTGTTAATTTAAGTATGCAATTGATATATGTCATCCAAATCAAAACATCTTGCACGAATGTGATTAAATGAAATTCCTCAAGTATGTTCTTGCCATCTGGAACAACTTTCCCATATTTTGTTGTCTCATTGACTTTTCAAAATTTAACTGAAAATGTATTTTCACTTCTTTTTTTTCTCCCCTCCTTTGGTAATGCTTAATTTTTCCTCCCCAATGCACTTCCATAAAAATCTGCAAATAATTTTGGAATGAGCATTAAGGGGAGGGAGCCCTTCAAAGTCAGAGCACAATTCTGCTGGGTATTGGAGGCTTCCACTGCACTGTTATTCCATCAGTGTCTCTGGGGGACGGGGCATCCCTTTGATTTTAGCCCAGCAGTCCTATGCAATGAATTCTGCTCAGAATTCAATGGGGAGGATGTGTGGCTGCTGTGGTGGCCACATCCTGGCAGCTGATGCCACTCCAGCCTTAGAGGGGCCTGACTGGCATTTGTCAGGTCCATGTGACCTCCAGAGAAGCAGGAGATGGAGTTCCCATTTGGGATCCCAGCTGTACCCTCCTTGTGTTGGACCATCCTGTCAGGAACAGCAGCCTTCCCAAATCTGCTCTTGTGGAAATCAGGGTCAAAGCACCCTGAATTCAAAGCATTTGTAGGAATTCAGAGCATAAAATACAATTAAATGAGTTCCTAAATCTGTGGTCAACTTCAGCCTTGTTAAGGTTTGCTGCAAACAAAAGCTGCACGTGAGATCAAAGCTCAGCTAAGCAGAGATGAAATCCCAAAGCAGGATTTTGGGGTTCCAAAGTTGTAGATCACCACACTCCTCACTCTGTTTTACTGATCCATTTAAACACAGAAATATGGAGAAATTGTTGCACACACAATGCTGAGTGTGAGATGGAAATCTGCTTCTTCTCAGCTACCCAGCCTGGGATTTTCAGGTTTCCCTGCATTGTTTCCTTCTCACTTTATTTCTTAATTGCATCTGATTATGTGACTGACTTGAGACAATGCACAATTACAGATTTTCAAGTTGCAATGTTTCTTTTTGGTAAGTTTTGCTTTGTATTATTTTCAGTAAAAAATCAATGCCCTCCCACTTCCCAAGCTTGGTTTGCATGGGCTGCTGTGTGAGTGCACTCTGGAAATAACAAATAAGACACCCAGCAATCAGTCATTTAACAGATTTGAAAAATCTGAGGGATTCTGGCCTGTAACAAAAGTGGCTATTTCAGTACTTTTTTTGTGGCTCGCAACTCCTGATGTGAATAATTTACAGAAATAATAATGAGGGAAGACTAAATAAGGAGAAGTACAAGACATGAAAAGGAAGAAGCCAAAAATTAGGGTCAGCTGGAAGTGTTTGCAATTTGCAATGTCTATGGGTTTAGGCAACTAAACATTTAAACCACAAAGTGATGAACAACTGACTTGAGAGTACTTTGAACCTAATGTAGTCCAATTAACTCTTGTTTGAATTCTAGTCTTGGCCCAAATCTGATCCTACTGAAGACAGTAGCAACATCCCCATTGCTTTATGCCTGGACACTTAAAACTGGGTCAGTGCTGATGGTATAGATTCATAAAAATGTTTATTTTTTGCCTGGCAGAAGGAGGAATTAATTCCATATCAGCATTAATTTAGTTTTTTTGGCATTTCACTGGTGCTGGTAGTGTTGGGGTCCTGGGAGAGATAAGAGGCATGGGGTAGGTGTGCACATCCTGACCCTGGGGAAGATCCTTTGGCAAGAGGTTTTGCCCCTACAGTGACCAGTGAAGGGGTATAAGGAGGGCCATGGAATGCAGCCCTGTGCCAGGGTGGTCTGGAGCCATCCCTGCCCTGGATGGGCAGCAGGAATGGGATTTCCCAGGGATGGGATTTCCACCAGAGCCCTGTTTGCCTGGTGAGGAGACATCCTTTGATCACTCCCCAGCCTCTTGACTGCAGAAATTGATACAAATAAGGCAAACATTTTTTGCAAGTTTTGGCCTACTCTTCTGCCTCTGACCCCAGTGGGTGTAGGGTGAGTGCTTCTGACATTCCCACTCTCAACATTCCAGCAGCTTCCTTTCTTTTCCCTGGAGCCCTCACCACAGATCTGCTGTGAAGAAAATGATGAGAAAATGTTGCTGCATCCAAGTTCTTGGTGGTGGTGGCAGTGCTGGAGATGTGCTGGCTTCCTGACAGGTCCCACCTTCCTAACTGGGAAATCTGCTTGTGTCCCTTAAATATAGATAGCCAAGAATGCTTTAATTAAAACATCATTTACTGCCTGAAGTCTCCTGGGTTTGGAAAGCATTGAGCCAGTTAGAGTAGTAAGTTTTCCTGAAATCCTCACCAGGAGGGGTTTCCTCAGGTTTGGAGCAGCTCTGTGACAGTTGTTGGCCTGGGAAGGTGGGCAAGAGGCAATTCCTTGTCTGGTTAAAGCAGACTGAAGTCTCTGTTCTCAACCATTGCAATCACCCTTGGCTCCCTCTAAATCTCCTGCAGAACAGATCCCCTGGTCCTGCACCAGTGATGTGAGGATAAATTTCAAAATCTTGGAGGATTTAGGGGAGCAGAATTGCTGTTCTCTAGCCAGTCCTGCTGCCATGCAAGTGGCTGAATTCTGGGGGGCAATAAATGTCCATACCCCTTGTCCCCCTCCTCTGCCCTCCCCTGGAGTGCCTCACTGAAGAACACCATGGAACAGGAAAACATTGTGGAGCATAAAATACTTAACTGAAAGACTTTTAAAACCCAGATTACATATTACAGTTCCTAAATGGGGATTTAGGTGGCTAATGTTGAACGCTCATCTCTAAATCTCTGGCCTCAGTGGACAGGCTTTAGGTTATTTTTGGTTTACTTTTTAAGCTGCAGGGAGTTGAAGTGGAATTCTGTTTACCTGCCTGAGGAAATAGGATGGCAAAGCCACAAAAGGCAAAAAATGTCCCATCATTTGAAAGGTGACATCACCAATGAATGGTTTTCCATTTAGGAGCTTGCACAAATGCATGCTAGTTGTTGTTTGGCAGCCCCTGAAAACAGGCTCTGGAACCATGTGGTCATTGTTCTAGATTTGCTGTTCCCTTTTTTTTAAAGGAATGTTTTTCTATAATCAAGTTGAGCACAGGCAGTATTTCTAATTTTAGATATTTTATTTATTTATTTTTCCAAGGCTTATGTACACTTTCACCTTGGCCAAACTGACCTCCTTTATCAAAATTCCCAGAAAAGCTGGGGAAGTTCTAGCCCAGAACTTGATCTCAGCTTCACAGCTTCATCCCTTTGCCAGGTAATGTTAAGCTTTCTAAGCAGCACAAGTAGCTAGAATTTCCCTGTCAGTTCCTATTATAAGAACCTGATTTTAGTTGATTATAACTTTGCCAGACTTGTTCTGAGGAGCTGACGTTTTCCATACTTGATTCTTTTTTTTGGTAAGCTGTAGTTAATATGGCTCATCTGTCTCCTTGCAAGGGAGGGAGCTGGAAAATACCCTGTGCTGTTCATGTGGTCGTTTTTGAACTGGCAATTTTAGAAGTAGGGATTTTCCTGGTATAAGGAATTAATTCAGATGTCAGCTTTCTCATTTTACATGGCACTGGTGACTTCAGGAGCTGGAAGTTGTGGCTCAGAGTATTTCTATATTGCTGGTGTAGAGGCTTAGCTACTTTCTAAGGGGGCCAAATTCTGGTGTGGCTGCTGCTGTTATAGAATATCAAATTTTTATCATGCCTGACTAAAGAACTTTAGCCTTATTTGAAGTTTTCACTTGAACTCTGAATTTTAAAGGCTTGGGCAGGAATCTTATCTCTTGATTATTGGGTGTAAAATATGAAAGCTGGATTTTTTTTGTATGCATGTTGACGTAGCCAAGTCATAAAGAATTTATGGCCGTAATCATGATCTTGCTTATAAAACGTGTGTGCTTTTAAATCCTATTTTGTTTTTGAGTACTTTTTGTCTTGACTACGTGTTTTGGTGGTAGACAAATCCACTTTACATGTCTAGTAAAAACTTGAGAACAGCACCCTGCCTAGAACAATTCTGAAATGGATTTGAACCATATTGTGTTTACTTCTGTCTCTAGGTTTTATTGCTGAATGCAAACACTTGTGAAAATGCAAAGCAGAAATAAGAAGGAAGTGAACTTATTTGAACTTTCAGGAAAGAGCTTAAGCCCCATTTAACTTATATAAAACGTGAGATGAGTGCCCAGGTCTGTTCTGATGCAGTTTGAATAAATGTTCCTCTCTTTAATCACAGCAGAGATCAGCCACTGGTGCTTTGTGTGTAAACTTTGTGTACCAGGGCTTACATTGAGGGTGAACTTGGGGGAATGATCTTCCTGGTCATAAAGCAATTAAACTAATGTGTCCTGAAAGAGGATAGAAGAAAAGGGGGATGTCCTTTGGCAGTTACCATCCCAGCTCTGTACATTAGATGAAATGCTGGCTTTGCACCACACAGCTTTGCTCTTCCACTGTTGTCCCTCCACACTGCTCTTTAAAAGCTGAGAATAATTTATCTTAGCATATGTAAGTTTATTTTTTATGTAATTGCATGTACCATCATGTTAACTTTGTGCAAAGGTTGTGCCTATTGTCCTTAGGAAACCAAAGTGATTATCATTGGTTTGTTTTGTTACACAATTGTTTAAATTATAATAAGTTACCATCATTGTTTCTTGAGTCCAGCTGTGTTTATGGATTAAGATCTACTGACTCAAATATTTACAGTGTTCCAAAAATTATGAGAACATGCAGTGCTGGGGGTTTTCCATATGCTGCTTTATTTGACTTAGAGAGCTCTCCATCATCATTGGAAAAGGAGTCTTGGTCCAGAATAGTTTTGTAAGAGTTGGGTACCTCTTGTGTCTGCCTGGGCCAGTGCTGTTTGTCACTTTGGTGCTGGTGTGGACACACAATTCCAGGTTTCCAGATCAGATTTCTGGTGAATTGAAGCCTATGGAAAATGTGCTCAGCTGCAGGCACAGTCTGAGCCCTTGAAATCTGGCTAAAGCCAGTGATAACCACCTAAAATTCTACCCTCAGATCACTCCCGTTTAAATATCTTTCTGTGGGTTACCTCCTCCTGCAAGGAGTTATGTGCAGGGATGTCCAGTTCCTGCCCTGGGCAGCTCCCAGGCAGTCTGTGGATCTCTGCAGAGCAGATTTGTGTGTCTGAGTCAGACCAAGAGCTGCCTTTGCATCTGTGCTGTCAATATGGGCTAGGAACGAGTGTTCTTCACACAGGAGTTGTGTTTTTGGCAGGGAAAGACCAAGCCCTCATGCCCTGAGCCCCAGAGCTGTGGTTCAGGACCGTGGCTCTGTGCAGGTAAATGCTCTGTTCACTGCAGTCTCTCAGATGTGAGCACGTGCCCATGAAGCCCATGTTAAATGTTGTGTTTGTCTTCAAACCCTTCCTGGGGCAGGCTCTAAGCCTGCTGTCCCTGAAGCCATAAATCAATCCCAAATGGCAAGAGAAGACATGGGGGAACCATTCCCCCTGGACTGGAGCTGCTGTGCTTGGCCTCTGTAGCACTGAGCAGCAGCTCCTGCTGACAGCAGGTCATTAAACATTTTGGCCACCAATCAGCCACTGTGGCAATCCCTGGGCTTCCAGGAGGGGAGAGGACAGGATGTGAGAGATCTCTGTCCTTCTGTTGTGATCCTGCTGTAAAAAGAGCAGAGAGAGTGCTTTTTGGAAGAGCTGAC
>VYZP01018996.1:3213-13213 GCA_013400635.1 Hypocryptadius cinnamomeus
CATATAAATGTATATACTTGCACCTAATGTACAGGTGAATGCACCGCTTTAGCTTGGAAAACACACCAGCATATCCACTGGACTCTGACTAACATAGAAACTAATATGACCATTGAAAACATATTTGCTGAAATGATGTTTTTGCTATTATGCTGGGTAATGGCTGTCATGTCTTTTCTGGGTGTAAAAATTTAATTCTACAATTTGTTGTTATATTTTCTGCACTGACCAAACAAACAGCTTACCAGAATACCAGAATGAGACTGTACATAAACTCATTTTATTTTTCTGACCACACAAGAATATATAAAAAGGTAATAACTTAGAAAACCTCATCAGAACAGGAATCGCTGCCAAATTTACTATATCTGAATACACTGAATAGAGTGATAAAAGATAAGGTACTGAAGAGTGCCATAATTCAGATGCTCTGAATTTGACCTACTAGTCTGCTTCTGATCTCAGTCCTACTCATTCTTTTAGGTCTCACCCCCTTGGGGCAACAGCATTTTCCCAGGTGCCTGAGGAAGCACTCCTGTTTCCCAGTAACTGGCACACCCATGTGAATAGTAGTTCCAAATATAACACCATCACAATTTTAGTCTGCTTTCATCTGATTTTGCAACGTAACCAGAAGCTGTAGAGAGGAAATAACAGTGAATGTGTAGGAAACATAACTGACACTTTTTCCTTACTCCTCTTGGCCACATTTTTCTTAATTCGTCTATAAATCAACACTGTTGTTTGGAAAATTGGCAATATGACAAAGATAGAGTCCTTCAGCTACAAACACACAAGGGGTCATTTTACTTGAAGCCATTATTTACTCAGATTAAAGACAGCAGAATAGATACTACTTTTTACCTGCATGCATTTAATAGAATTCATGTTGTTTGTAGGTTGTGATTTCAATTTTGAATTATTGCAATTTATGGATAATTTCCTGGGTAGAAAATCTGACCATGCAAAACTGCCTGGGCTAGAAAACTAGGTTTCACCTGATCAAGAGTATTACACGAATTTCAAAGAACACTGAAGTCAGCTTACAAGAAGGAGACAAAGCTGTTCACCTACTATTTGTGCAAAATGCTTTGATTTAAACTGACTTCCACCAGTAAAAGTTTGATGAATCAAACAAATGCTAATGCTTTTCTGGAAAAAAGTAGCTGTGCATAATACTGTGTTACAGAAAAAATTACTTTTCTGCCTTGCTAACAGTTAATATTACAAAAATTCTTTTAAAATTCCTCATAATTACACATGGCATACAAGGAGCACAGATCTAAGAGCTGTGAGCATCCTTCACCTTACTGAGATACTGAAGAGCCTCTTCAAGTAAGATTTACCTAACAGTATTATCAAAGCTCATCTCTGTGCCCATGTACCTTTGACATGTACTTCATGTCATTGGTTCCAAGTGTCATAACACAATCATGGCCACTTTTGTTTTCTTCTCACTCAAAATAATGCTATTCTAACATATTTTTTTGTTATCCTATATCCACTTTGTAGAGAACTGTTATAAATGTAGAGTCACTATATGACATGCTCACATGCCATCAGCCCTTTCCAGCAAGCCCAAAAGATGAGTAATTAGCACAAAGTTTTTTGTTGTTAATGTATTTAAAATCATGTGATTTATAATTAAGCATTCATTCACCAAAATAAAAACTCACTGTGGTCCAAGTTCCTTTGCTTTACTACAGTAGAATGTAAACTCCAAAACTTGTAAACAAAAATACAGTGAACACTTTGTTCATGACATGTCATGAACAAATTACCAAAATGTGTTGTCTCCTCAGGTGTCAGTTTTCCTCTCTTGCAGTGACTGATGGTTCCCAGTGTTATTACAGAAACAGATTGATCTTTTTAATGAGCTAGTTTAATAGACTCCAAAATCTCACCGTGGCTGCTCATCCGTGTCAGACCATATGCACGAAGAAAACATTCAGCAAAACACAAAGCTCGGCTGTCAGATTGCTCCATAAAACCTCACAGACAGTAGACTTAGATATGCAGATAAATAACAAGAATTGGAAAATAGATATGCAAAAAAGGTTCTCAAATTATAAGCAGAAAAAAATACTGTATGTGGATTTTCTTCAACAAAAAATCATGAGGCAGCTGTGACTACATGTAACACTTGTTCCACCTTCTTTACCTAATCCTCTACAGTACTCTTCCTCTAGTAGAATTAATGATATGCAGTTACCCATGCCCAAATGAAAAATATAAATGTGTATGTATATATATATAACATATACATTATATACAATGCACGCCTGTGTATAACTATATATCTGTACATCTATATCATATACCTTGGGAAGTGAAAAAGATACCACAGTTTACTTCAGTAAGACACACATCTTCAATCAAAATTACTCCAGCTGCACTTAGTTCTCCTGGAAAGACATGGCCTTAGAGCAATTTTTTTTCATTTACTAGCCGTGGAGTCACAGTAAACCCTTCCCTTAAAGTATGTCTGCTATCTTCTGCTGAATTTTTATTAGTATATTTGAAAATTACTTATATTTCTAAACAAAAGGTATATATATTTCCAGATGTTTCCTCATGCTCCTCTGTAAACAATTAAAATAATTAATAATGTAATGAGTATAAAGCCAGACAAGTATTTGGTTTCAATACTCACTCAGTCTAGGCATGTTCTGCCTCTGAGGACAGTTTTTTGTGGTTGATTTACTTACATTATCCAAATTAAAAGGTATGCAGACTCCAATTCAGTAAATTTAAGAATCTTTCCAAAAGCATCTTGTTCTTTTTACTAAATCTGTTGCACAAATGTTCTTGAGTGCACAAGACAACTCCACTGAACTTGGCTCAGCCAACACTACCACATATTTTTTTCTGTATAGCTTTTATTATAGCCATAAGCAGTGGAGAAGTAGATGTGACTAACCAGTGACAGGGTTGCTTGACACTGAACAAAACCAAGTTATTTTTTAAGCTGAAGGTACCATTCCAATGAGTGCACTGGGTAGTCTCTTTTCATGTGAGCCTTTTTCACTACAGCAAACAGTTGCAGGGTCAAAAAGAAAGGAGGGGTTTTTCTGAAACACCACTCCCCCAGAACTAAGGAGCTGAATTTCAGGGTGCAACTGACAGAAGCTGCTGCACCTTGGAATGTGCAGGCCAATGGGACACCCCATGCTACACCCTCCCTGGACCCTGGGAATTCAAACACAGGCTCTTACCCACAACAATGGAAGCTAAACTGTCTACCCCTTACCCCAAAAGCTGCATTACTCCCCAGGTTGTTCACAGCCTAAGAGAGACTTCAGTTGTGAAGCCAAAAGCACTTGACTTTGCAAGCAGTGACACAGGAATTTTAAGAGCACCCACATATTTTAACTAAAATTAAATGGTGAGAAGAAAATTCATAAACTATACCCAAATCTCTCTAGGTCTGGGCCTCAGTTTTAACTAAAAGATGAAGGCTGACTTTAAAATCTAATATTCTCCAGATCTGCTGCTGGTCCCCTTATATACTAATCTTATGTCCTTTTTGTTATAAAACCAATACAAGGTTTTTCCACTACAAAGTTCTTGTCCTAGTCTCTACCTGCGTCATCCGTCTTCTCCCTCACAAGCAGGACTGAAGATAACACAGGTGAGACAGTACTCACTACAAAATAACCAAATTCAACACTGTCAAACAGGGTCTCAAAGAGAGGGAGCACTATTCCAAATGCTAAGGATGGAAATCAAAGGAAATACTTTATTTTGCATTTTTCCTTTGTGGCCTTATGGGAAATATGAGTAATACTCCTCCCTACTAACAGGGGGGAAAAAAAGTGAGTTAGGGCTGTCAGGAAAGCACATCCCTCTTCTTGTCTGTATTCTGTCAAGCAATACCTCACTGGCTTATGAGATAATTTCATGTGTGTCTATCTCCTTGTAGGAAAAATGTTGTGTCTGCTACTGACACCAGAGTACAGCATGCTGACATCTAAGTTATTCACAAGATATTAAGAGGCCTTTTTAACAGATGTTTTGGTATTCTACTCTGCCAAGTCTGAATGTACAGAACTGCCCCAAGGTGCTAAATTTTAGCTTTGGAAAAATTATTTCATTGCACATAGTAAGAGAATACACGTAAAATGTCCAAAAATTAATCATCTTTCTGAAGTGCAGAAACATGCTTGTCTTAACCCCAAATAGCTTCTTCAGTTTGGTCTAGTTGTCTGGAAAAACTGGTGGAAAGAGGGTAGCTACATATAAAAAGAGCTTTTCTGTTTGTACCTTAATTTTCTTGCTGGTCCATACTGATTTTTCTGAAACACAATCTCAGGCAAACTACTTTCAAATATTTTCACATCTTTTTCTATCTAATGGCGATGTGACTATAAATTTTACCGTTCACTTCTGGCTATGAGAAATCTAAAGTTTTACTGTGAGCTTTCAGACTTTGTTTTCTCTTTATTTTTGTGCCATTCAAGCCTGTTCCAACACAAAAATGTCACCTGTGCAAAGTTACGAGGCTTCTTGACTTTGCAAATTATCTTTTTCATTTAAAAGATAACTAGGATACTTGCATACCTCAGGTATACAGGTAGTGGTATTTGGCAGAAAAGCATAATAAAAGTTTTCCACAATATAAAACCCATGGCAAACAAATCAATGAAAAATACAATACCCGAGTTTCCCAAAGGTAAAATGTAAATGCCAGTTGAATTTCTAGCATTAGCATAGGAAGGCAGTTAAAAGTAAATAACCACAAGAGTAATTTCCTTGTAACACTAAACAAACAACTTTATTCCAAAAAATAAAAACTGTTTCATACCCCTAAAGCCACTGTACTTCACACACATGCATTCGCTTGTCCCATTTCTGCATGGACTCTCCTCAGCTCAAGAACAAAACAGATTGCAGTGAACATTTCTCCTCTTTGAAAGAAATACCCTTATGCATATTCCATGTACGGATATGGAAATATGGCACAACAGAAGGAGTCAAAGCCCTGAGTGTGCTCTGGGGTTTGCCTTGTACTTTCCAATATAAATGCCTAGCGACTCTCCTCACATTTAATGTTGAGTTCAACAAAACGTCAGATGCAAAGGACTTGCATATGGAGCTGGCATGATCTGCTGCTTGGCACTTCGTGACAGAAATACTGTGCACAAGGTACTACAGTACTGGCTGACCATTACTTCTGTGTGGATATGGCCACAGTGTGTCCTGAAGTGACTGAATCAGTTTGTGCATGTATCATATTTATACACTCAGGAATATATCTGTGTATATATCTCTCTCTACATATACGCATGTAAGTATGTATATGCAGACATGCATAAGCAGGACCTGTTATGAAAGGGCATGGGGAATGATTTTAAGCTAATAAGAGAGTAGATTCAGACTAGGAAGAAATTTTTACTATGGAAGGTGGTGAAACACTGGTTTCCCAGAGAGGTGATGAATGCATCATCTCTGGAAGCATTCATGGTCAGGTTGGATCTGAATGACCCGCACGCAGGGAACACCTCCCAGCACCCACCCTCACGCTGCCCCTGTGCTGGAGGAGCTCAGCACCTTGGGCCCACAGACCCTCTGGGCAGGGCAGGAAAGGCACAGTGCTGCTCACCTGTCTGGAGTTCGCCTCTTCCCGTTTTCGTTCACATCGAGAAGCAGCTCTGAGGAGTCAACAGGTGAGGTGGTGCTGGCATCCAGAAGCAGCTGTTCGTGCTGGGCGAGGTACTGGGCTGGGTTCTGCTTGGCTAGCCTTGCACAGTGCAGCAGCTCCCGCTGCAGCAGGGGCAGATTGGCCTGCAAGAGTGCAGCACGTGTTAAGAGGGCAGCTTGCAAGCAGATTCAACAGAGATGAAGAAGAAAAATCAGAAATCAGAAGAAAGCCTGCTTTGAGTTGAAACTGTTGCCATCATTCCCAGCTAGGTTTGTGGTTAGCTGCCTGAAAGCAGGCAGCCTCCAAAAGTGGCTATAGCTGTACTAAATATGCATGTAAGGATGGGAACTTACCAAAAATGTAACAGAAAACAGTAAATGCTGTGAGAAAATCAGGTCTGAGTGCCACATCTTTAAAGAGGGAAAGGCTGACTTCTGCTTTCTAACTGTCTAAAACCTGATCTCCTATGGAGCAGCTGTTTTCAACAAGTGACAATCCTTTGTTTCCCATTCAGACTGCAGTTAGTACTCAGAAATTGTCTGAAACCAGGGGATCTGCAACTCTACGAGCTGCCTCAGTCACCATTCTTTGAGGGCCTTGGGGAGAACAGGACTGAGAAGAGGATTGCCCTCAGCTTTCCCACTACACTTGCAGTTGCACATTAAGATAAAGATTACAACAAAATCTCACGTTCCAGAGCTTCAGTTAATCACTCAGAGGGCTACAATCCTCCTCCTAGCCAGATGCAGCTTGAAGGATTTCTAACTGTTCTTTCTTGGCCCCACTGGGACCTGGGTCAGGGCCTGGAGATTACCAGGACTCAGACAAAGAGAACTGAAAATGCTGGTTGATCCCTGGGCAGCACATTTTGCCCATCTACTGGGGTCACACTCAGTCATACGTTTTGCCAGAACAGGTGGAACCGTATGTCCCTTCCCTCTGCAGAGATAGGTGCACATCTTGGGAAACATCTTCCTTTCTTTGCAGCACATGCCAACATCGATATTAAGAAAGGCCACTCATTTTTACATAATTATTTTTTGTACCATGAAGGGATGTGCCTTGGCCTCTCTTGTTCTATCAGTATTGCACGATGATTTTTCACCTCAGAATTTTCAAGTATTCGATTAAATTTCATGACCTTTAGTAACTAAAGAATGAAGGTACAACAAAGAACTTCAGTAGCTTCCTTTGCTTTTGAAATAATTCCCCTTTTAAAAAACCCCAAACAAACAAAACCAAAATAACCCTTCTTTTTTAAGCAGGAAAATACTTCTGAAGTCAAAAAAGTTCTGAAAGTAATGTGCATGGAACCAAACAAAAAACAGATGTTCTGAAATGGTTTGAGTCCAGGATCTTGGTAAATTACTTTGCTAACATAATAACAATGGCAACTGCTCCAGCACCTGTTGTTACCATAAAAGCAGAACCATTGTGTCACAAAAAGTGCCAGAATAGTCAGTACATATGAAACTTTTAACAGTGGTGAAAAAACTAGGAATTGAAAGACAGTTGGTTGTGGAATATGGAGATCTTTCCAGTCCTACACAGAACAGAAATATTCTGTGAAAGAACCCAATATCTATTTTCTTTTAGTTATCAGAGAGATAGACTGACTGACTGTGTTGTGAGCAGGGTTTTTCACTTGTTTTAATTTCACTGTTTGTTTAAAAAGCTACAGAGAATACAAGTCAAGACACCCAACTACTTCAACTGCCTTCATGGCAGAAAATAGTTGGAAAAGTTCACAAATAAATATCTGGAAGAAATAAAAGAATCAGATCTAGTATTTAATTAGTGGTGCATAAAAGATGTATCATCACATCTCAGCAGGCCTGTGAGGTAGTAATGTGAAGGCCCTACTTAGGAGGTGAGTAATGAAGGAAGAACCAATACACTTGTGTTCCTTATGCACTATCACAAACCAAAAAGGACCTTTTTAATGTATAGATACTCCTAGAGACAACCAAATTTTGAACTGCTAAGCAAAAACTGTGATTTATTTTACTTGTATACTTTCTTTGCACAGAACAAGCCTGTACAGCTTTTAATATGTTTGTTCAAAGCAGATACATTCAGTTGCTTAATTTCTTAGAAGTTAGTAAAGAAAACTATGATTGACATGTCTTATAATTTGGGCTTGTAATAGCACAAAGTAGTATTTGGACAAATACTTAACTCGAAGTCAAGAAAAGCACTATTTAAAAATGTATAGTTCAGCTCAAGCATTTTCAACCTGCTCAAAACATTATTCTAAACAATCTTTATCAAACCATATATTAATAAATAATTTGTTTATTGGGAGAAGATTAATGAGGACCTCTCTATAGGTAGGTCAAGTGTGCAGACTGCTTCTGGTCACTATAGCCCTGATGCACAAGAACTAGTTTTTGGGAAGATAATGAGAATTTTGAATGCAGAATGAAACATCAATATTCTCCCTAGTGCAACTCAAGTGTAGAGACTCATAGAGACTCTGAAACCAACGTGGCCTTGGACACAGAGGATTGTGCAGAGGTTCTGCTCTGATAGCAAAGGCAGATCTCTACACCTGCAGCAGCACATTGCTGCTGATGCCTGTAGACAGACTTCTGTACCTCTGCATGTGAGAGATACAAACCAGTTCTCAACCAGAAAAACTCTGACTGCAAACAAACATGACATTACCAGCTTACGCCACCCTAAATTGTCACACTTCAGTGTCTGAAATATGCTCCACTTTTGCTTTGGAGTGGGCCTTACATCCTTCAATATTTAGGCAGTATCTTAGCCTCCTCCATCAGCAACAGAAATATTTCAGTCTTATAATTTAAATTGAAAAGGCTTCATTAGAACATAGTATAAAATTAGGTTTTGATTCTTTTATAATTGCAAGTTTAAATAAATCATTACAAATGTATTAAAAAATAAAGATTTAAATTGAGACAAATTTGTTCAGAGAGCCTGAGTAACTCAAAATTATCAATTCATACTTATACTGATGCTTAAAACAAATATGCACAGCACATCTATTGGAAAACGGTGTTGGCAGTACTGAACATGTACACCATGTACCACTTAATTTTAAGAGATTAAACACTGCTTGATATTAATATAGAAAATATGCACAAAAAGGCCAGTGAAGGTTTCTGCAGTTGAATGATCTTATCTTCCTCTGAACCAGAATTGGTAGAAAGATAAGCAATTCAATCTCTTTTTGTTATCTGTAATAGATCAGCGCTCCCTGGCGTGAGGCACTGCACAAACACATGGTGAAGAGTAGCTTCTTTCCCAGAATTTTTATTACAGAAACACAAATATTGGCTTCTGTCTGCAACGTAGTGTTTGGTAGACCTAGCAATCTGTAGTGGATCTAGACCAGACAGGATATACAATGTGTGAAAGGTTTCAAGAAGGTTTGAGTGACTTGCCTGTAATCAGGTAACAAAGAGAGGCAAAGCTGGGAACAGAAAATAGGTCTGGCTTCAGGACAGTTCTTTGGGACAGAAGAGACTGCAGGGCTCAAGAGTCTCTCTCTTGCTGCGGAGCATGGCTGAGAGCCTAACTCCGGTCCTGAAAAGTGATATTGCCATGCTAGCACAGTCTTGAAGACAAAAAAGCCTCTTAGCTAAGATTCCATCCCAGATTGCTTTGGTCGACAAAAAATACATATATAAAAATTACATGTATTTGCCGGGTGTTCCAGCAAGAAGTACAGAAAGCTTTCCATCTGGTCCCTGCTCTGTAGACAGCTTGGGTTTTTTCCTGCTACAGAGTGAGTAGGCAGTTTGGCTGTGGGAAAATATGTCCTTAAAAATACAGAAGTACCTAACTACTGCCTTTGAGTGTTCATCCATGTATGAGCACGCCTCCTTCGCCCCTCTTGTCATCAGACAACCGCTACTTATCCATCTGTAGGTGCCAAACCAGAAAATCTTCTCAGTTCACATCTACCCATACTTACTGAGCTGAACAAGTTGAAAAAACAGCAGAATCAGGCTCAAGTAACAGCCATACGCTCCCCGCGCCAAGACAAAAAGAGCATGTAACGCTCCAGAGTCCTTGTGAGACCATCTGGTCTTTGTCCTGCCATGGCGGCTGCAGCGTCGTGCCGTAGGCAAGAGTGAGTTAAAAGCAGTGGGTGGTGGGAAAGGGTTACAGCAAATATCACAGGCTCCTCAGGGGTCTGTAAAGGATGTGGAGGAACTTTCTTTTGAGTGAAGAAGGATAGAAAAAGGAAGACAGGGAAAAACCCACAGCAGTAAACCCTTCACATAAATAATCTCATTAAAGCCACCCTCATTTAAACTCGTTATGAACACACACATTGCACACTCCTTTTCAATAAACATCTCAGAACAGGAGAAGAAAAAAAGATTG
>VYZP01018997.1:1341-39371 GCA_013400635.1 Hypocryptadius cinnamomeus
GAGAATTTTTGCTATGTGAACAAGAAGCAGCACTGAACAATTTCACCTCTGTAGCAAGGACATTTGGGATGCCCTTTATAAATAAGTCAAGTCCTTTCTAGGATGGTAGTTTTGAAGGTCAATAGTAAAACTAACTGTTACTTCACAAATACCACATCAGGTCAGAATGTTCCCACTCTGAGTCCCCCTTTCATGAATATTTTTGCTACTACAATAGGGATGCTTCAAGCAGACTCCAGAACCTTCAAACATTAATAATATCTGTATGTGACTTGCAACCACCCTCCTCTCTTTTATTAGCACAGCTGAGTATCACAACTGTGTGGAACTGAGTTATGGCAGTGTGCTGCTTTGGGCTGGGCTACAGTTAGTTTTCCTCACAGTGCCTGGAATGGGGCTGTGTTTTGGATATGTGCTGAACACAGGAGATAACACAGAGATGGTTCTGTTCCTGCTGAGCAGGGCTCACCCAGGGCCAAGGCCTATCCTGCTTTCCCCATTGCCACACTGGGAGGAGACAGAGGAGATACAGCCAGGAGAGCTGACCCCAGCTGACCAGAGGGATATTCCAGACCTATGGCCTCATGGTCAGTAGATAAAAGAGGGGGGGAACAAGAAGGAATGGGGACACTTGGAATGATGGTGCTTGTCTTCCCAAGGCACCATTACTGTGATGGGACTCTGCTCCCCTGGGGATACCTGAACACCTGGCTGCCCATGGGAAGTGTGAACTAATTCCTTGATTTGATTTGCTGGCGTGTGTGGCTTTTGCTTTCCCTATCAATCTTTGTCTCAAGGCATGAGTTTTCCAGCTTTTACCCTTCCCATTCTCTCCCTGATCCCACTGTGGGGGGAGTGAACTGCCTGGGGTTCAACCATGACATGAGGAAAGCAATCCTGTGAAGGACACAGACCTGCCCTACTGAGACAATCTGTGCCTCTGCTTGGCAAGCACACAACTTCCATGTAATAACACACTTTACATGGTGACATCCAAAATACAACATTGCAAAATATGCATAGATAAATAAAATATGCAAGAACAACTCCAGTTTAAAAAGCAAAATACAAACCTTTCCTCTGGAACTTACTCAATACCAGTGTTTTCAAGGAATAGATCAATAGCCCAAGCAATTTTTAACTTGAGTGTCATTTTTGTTGGCAAAACAAATAATCAGTATTATTGGCCAGTTAAATAAATAGATATAACTATTACTTTTAATTTCCCTTTTATATGTACTGCTGCTTAGTCACACTTTTCTTCTGCCATTACAATTCTGAAGGACAGTCACAGTCTCTGACTTACTAGAAGCTGTATTATATCATCATTATAAAGTAAGGATGATGCAATACAGTTTCTAGTAAGTCAGAGACTGACTGTCCTTCAGAATTATATAGTAATTCTTATACAGTAAGTCAGTCTCTGACTTACTAGAGACTTACTGACTTACTTACTCTTACTTATATAGTAAGTCAGTCTCTGACTTACTAGAAACTGTATTACATCATGCTTATAAAGGCTTCTTCTTGGTTTAAACTTCAAATTTGTATAAAATCAGTCAGGAACTCTGATTACAACATTAATAAAATTTATATAAATGTCACATTTTCAAGTCACTGTTCTCATCTCTATCAGAATTACATCCTTACCACAACAACAGTGGTGCAGGGACCAACACACCACTGAAGTATTTTAAAGGGTACATTTTAGGACTATTTTTCAATGTACATTAAAAACCAAAAGACAGAAGAAAGTAAATGAGAAAATTTGCTTCAATTAGGAGAAGCTCTGCTGCAAAAGCCATTGCTAAACCTGCCTCTGAATGCTCATTCTAGTTACAGAGTGTAGTTACAGGCTAACAAAAAACTTTCTCCTTGATGATGAAGTCTTGGGAAGCAATCCAATTCCAAATGATTTATTACCAAGTGCAGACTAGCACAGGGCATACTCCATAAAGAAAGCCTCATCTAATACAGGATTTATGCACCTCTAAATTAGGCACTGTGAAACCAAGCTTACAGGCACTGATCTCCAGAGTGGTGTAACATTTTCTAGGTGAAGCACCTGCAGATGCTTGAGAGTTCTGGGCTCTCCACACCATGAATGGCAGAGTCTGGCACCTCAGAGGAGCTTAGCAAAACCCCCAGACATTAACCTGCCACTAGTTAGATGAAAAAATTAAAACAAAACAGCTTTGACAGAGCAACAAAGACTGCCCTGCCCCAAGCAGACTCAAAACTATGAGCCCAAAGTCTCAGTCCTCTCCCAAACGAGACCACCAACAAGGATGCATTAGAAATGGTTTTATTTTAATACCTGGAAAATGTCTATTTAGGCTCACACCTGCATGATATACAGCAACATGTACTAAGGTACATTACATACGCAGGGCTTCTACTCCTACCATGTTTTAGAACAAACACAACAACCCAAAGATGCTGACAAAATCATTCCCTGCTGGATCTTGAACAATCCAGACACCAAAACACACAAAATAATCCATACAATAGCAAGACAGAAGTGTCAACAGCAGCTCTTTTCTTCAAACAATTTCCTTAGAACTATCATCTTAGTAGCATTATGGACAATTTTACTGTCTAACTCTGCTCTGGTGGAGGGGTATCATGACAGAGAGATGCCAAGCCAGCCACCATGCAGATAAGCATGACCTGGTTGATATAATGTAACCCTTTTGAAGAAAGAGCCTTTCAACAGAATCCCTTGTTAAAAGCTCTTAAATTAGCCAAGCTCCCATGCTCTATGCAGTAACAGCCTCCTGTGAATAAGTAACCAAATAAAAGATAGAAATCAAAGGGTAAACCCAAATGATGGCTTTTTACAGTGCGTAGGTGTTATCAGCAAGCACCTCTGGCTCTTCAGAGCCAGCCTATTAACACATTCCTAATAGAAAGGAGCCTTCAGCAGGATTTCAGTTGGAATAATTTCATCTTGCAGACTAAATATTCCTCACTCCCCTCAAATCAAAGTTCTGCACAAGCACACAGCTGCTAATGAATCTGTGTGTCTATGCAAACCTGTGCTTCAAACTACAGCCACAGCCTGCCTGCCCTGCTCACTAGCTGTGAAATCAGGGACAACAGAACCTGGGTCCCATGCAGTCCAAAGTGGATTGGAGGAGCAGGAGGACTTCCCAAAACCAAAACCTACACTGATAACACTGGACCACATTTTTAATTATGTGCCTCACTCGACTTTTAGCTGCTGCCAACCTTACAACTCCATCTAGGAACCCATACTCTCATCCCTGTAAAAATCATGGCTTTCCAAACATCTTAGCTGCACTGGGCCTCATCAAATTTCACTATTCCAAAAAGGTAAAGTGGCTTTTAGCTCATGAACCAGCATTTCTGAGAAGCAATTCCATTCTCTTAACTAATTAATTAACTGAGGAGAAAATGGAAGCCAAATATTAGATTCCCACCAATAAATATTTATAAAAGCCAATAAATTTAAATAAATAGGAAAGAACATGGCAGAGAACAACGACACAAAACTACTAAGGAGCAAAGAAGGCAAACATCTAAAGCTAGAGATAAGTATTTTGAATTGTTTATATTGGATTTTACAACATGAAATACTCTTTTAACTAACTTTTGATAGCAAGTAGTATTAATGCTAAATCAAGATCACATGGTTTATTCGGGCTCTGGAAACATTCATCTATCTCCAAAACAAATTCATGCAGGGCTTGGTCTAGGATGATAACTGTGAGAGCTAGTTTATTTTTATAGATGGTTGCTAAAGCACTGGTGGACTAAAAATAAGTTCTGTCAAACAATGATACTGTACTCTCAATCTATAACAAACAAATACTTTCCATAGATCATCCAAATCAGGAGCGTGAAAATGAACTGTTATTTTTGGGAAATAATAAATATGGACTTGGAAAGATAAGACTGTGAAATTTGTAGTGCTTTTAAGACACTGGCAGAGGAGGGAAGGCATGAATGTTTTAACAGCCTTTGTTTCCAGTGATAAATAGTGCACAGGCAATGTTCATTAGTTCATCATTTTCTAGATTGGCCACAGGTTTTTTGTAGTAACCTCTAAAAGACTCTGTGCCCTCCATGGATTTTCCCCCACTAACCTTCAGCTTGAGGGCTTTTCTGAATAAATCCCTCTCACTTGCCCTTCTGAGGTTCAGTGCCTGCATGCCACGTGCTGCTACCTCACCTGTTCTTGGGGTAGCAAACACAACCCTACAACCATCTTTACCCAGTGGTCTTCATTTATGCCTTAAATTCACTCCCATGTGTGATTTCACATTTCTGAAGTAAAGCCTCACTTGTGACCTTTTCCTCAGTGTGACCAGTTCCTGTCTCAATTTTAATTATGGCTTCTCTACAACACTTTCATTGTGCAGCTTTACCAGGTTACATTCTTCATTTTTTTCTTTTTCACTGCAAAGGCAAACCTTGTTTGTTTAGGGGTTCACTTGAAACACATTACACTGACTCAAAGACATGCATGACATCCTTTCATTTACCATCCTTATCTACCAACATTATGATTTCACTTTCTGCTACACTTTTCTCCTACAGAGATAACTTGTATCCTATTCTTTACTAGAAAAGGAGATATCTGGTGCACTCCTCTTCAAAAGACATCCCTGTTCAATTTTTGGACAATTATTTGTTCCTGAAAATTTTTTATCAGATCTTAGCTAAAAAAAAAAAAATCACTTTGCACATTAATATTCCCACTTCACTTCTGGAGGCAAGACACCAGTCCCTCTGTGCAGACATTGCACTTAGCCAAAACGAACCTACAGTGACTAATGAACTTAAATCTGTCTTTCAGACTTTTCAAAATCCCAAATTATCTTTTCCCCTTTGGAAAACCTTCCAACTGAAAGTGTGAAAATACTGTCACCAGGTCTAAACCTTTTAGTTGAATGCTCCCAGGATCTTTTATCTCCATCTCCTCTTGTATCCTTACTCAAAGGAAGCAAATCCCCAGAACTCAATTTCCAGTTGAGTTACTGTCTCCATGAAGGCAATTGACAGTTTATTTTCTAAAAACAAAATCCATTAACCAAACGGTGACAGTGCTCAATTAAGCAAGAGAGTAAGATCTGTACATCAGGGCTCTCCCTTTCATACACATACCTAATCCTGTTACTGCCAGAAGACTTAGCTATTTCTCTTTTTTTCTTAACTAAATTTTTGCTGCAGTTGTTGTGTAAAACATGTTGTATATCAAGAAATAAAGAAATTAAGACATATTTTCACTTTGTAACCCAATAGCACGTGATGAGCATCACCTGTAGACACTGCTAAAAGGCACTATGTCTAAAAAAGGATATTCTGAAACAAAGAACTTCCTGTGCCTTGCAGTCACCAGTTTCAGGCAGAACACACCATACTAGGAAGTTCAGAAACACAAATAAGCCCCTGAATGTATTTCACCTCTATAAAAAGCCCAGTTCTTTCAAATTAAGTGGCTTTTCAAAATTAAAGTAGTTATAAATCCCATATGGAAGACCATTTTTATTAGGATATCTTAAGAGTAAGATCTTACTTTGGCAGCAACAGTGAAGACAAAGGGCACATGCAAGCCATGGAAAAACTGCCTCAGCTAAGACTGCCCAGCTCTTCCCACTCCAACACTATCTCCTTAGTTCTTACAATTTCACCAAGCTATAACTGTTCTGACTAGAATTTTCCACACTGGGCTTTTGCCAATTTTGAGAGACATTTTTCAGGCTCCTCCAAAGGAGAGGCTAGGGAAAAACACACTGCTCCTTACAGATTAATGAGCCCCAGTGACCTTTCCAACAGCTCAAGAGCACTAACACGTCACAAGGGGTGGGTCACCGAGCACATCTTCTTGCCAACCCCAGGAAAACCCCCCTGAACTTGGCTGAGGACAAATGTTTGGATATACTGCAATTTAATGTATGCAGAAGAGATTCAGATTTTAGCAACTCATTGATCACTCTGTCCAAACACAATGCAGGAGACAAGGAAGCCACGTGTGGGAAACATAAAGGACTAGAGACAGGCTGAGTGCAAGATGCACAATGAAGAGCCAAAGTGAAAATGGATCTTGTAAGTGCCACCTGGGCACAGAAACTGAGATCAAGGGTGGTAAAGAGCAAAGGTTGGCTGATAAAGTGAAGGGGTGGAGAAGCAAGAGCAGGAGTTTCATCTAGGAGAAAAAGGGGCGGCGGGGGGGAAGCCAAGTGTGCACATTTCCCTCAAGAACTGGAATGAAAACTGAAGTTGCTGTCTAGCAGACAAATGGTGAGACTTTGTATCTGCAGAGCCATCAGTAATACATCCTATTTCCCTGTGGACCACAGAGAAGAGAACTACAATCTACCCTGCTGAAATAATACTCTCAATTCAAACTACAGAGGTCTGCTGGATTGGAAGTTATTCATCCTGATAAAGAGCAACATCTGCTTTTTTCCAACATATATTTTTTTTAAAAAAAACCTACCAAGAATTTATAAGCAATAAAACAAAGTTAAAGAAAAATCAGACTGCAAAACCAAGCACTGAATGTCTTAGCAATTTTAATTAGGCTTTCCTGTGCAGGCAGTTTATGAGGAGTTTTTGAAGACACAATCACATACTACAATTTCAATGAAATCCCTGCTTTTTCCCCCATGACACAGCACTCTGGAGTAAATCAATGTAAGACATGAAAAGGAAATGCATTCTGCAGACCTCGCAAAACTTAGAAGCTGAAGAATTTCGAAGCAATGGAGGACACAGCAGATGAAGACAAAGCAAGATAATCCCACAGATGATGTAGCTAAAGGCTGCACTTGAAAAATAGATTCATCCCTGCCATTGATAGAATCCTCTGGGGTGCCAGGAGATCTGGGTAATTGTTTTAAGACTAGAGAATACTGCAGAAAAAATCTGCAGAAGAACTAGGGATACCTTTTGAATATGGAGAGTCATTAGAGATGGTTATGTGAGAAAAGGTTAGTGCCTTCAAGTGAGTGCTAAAAATGGCTGGTTACATTTATCTTCTTTCTATGACTCAGCTCATACAAGTAGAAAACCCAATAATCTTCTAGGTCTGTTGTGAAATTAAATTACTTTGTAAAGACCTCAATGGAAAAAATGTGTTTCTTGAAATCTAACTCTCCACATCTTAAAATTAACTTCATACAGTTTGTGGTCATCCTCTTTTAATACCTTTGCCTAAAACTACAGAGTTCCAGCAGAGTAAGCAACTGATAAAGCTGGCATAAGCTAGAGTCAGTTGGAGAAACACCAAGAATCCAGGGGAGTCATCACTCCTGTACCTTTTAAAATGAAAACTTTTGTCCTTTGAAGTGACACCATGACCAAAGCACACCTCAGTCTTCTGCCACCTCTTTACGGCCGCGTCAATTCATAGTGTGAGCTAAAACACCCTCCCCACCAACCCAGTCACAGACGAACAAGCCTGCACTAATGTGGAGACAGAAGCCCAGTCACAGACGAACAAGCCTGCACTAATGTGGAGACAGAAGCCCAGTCACAGACGAACAAGCCTGCACTAATGTGGAGACAGAAGCCCGAGGACTGAGCCCCAGCACCCCCTACCTCGTTTGGTGGGACAGCAGCGAAGGGCTGGATGACGGCCGCCAGGGGGATGCGGGCCTGCTTGGCCATGTCCGAGGTCACTGGGAAGCAGTAGGTGGTACAGCGGATGTACCGCGGGCTGGCGTGCCCTGCAAAACACCACAGGGCGGTGAAAGGCTGGCAGGAGGAACCTGCCCACCCCAGCACAGAGCAGGAAAATCAGAACAACACAAAGCAACGAGTGCGTGTGCTACATTAAATACATGCTTGCTTTTCCTCCCATGCAGGCTTCTACCCATCTTTCCTCTTTATATCCCAGCCTATTGCCCCTCCCTCTGGTTAAATATTTTCTTCCTGAGTTTAAAGCAGAGATTTAAACATGACAAAAATAAGCCAACAATTACTTGCAAGAAGAATCTCAGTAGAGATTACTTGGAAACATCCCATATCTAGGATCTTAGAAGAAAATATGGATGATATCCCAGTGGACATGCCAACACTACATAAAGGAAAGATGCAGACTGATATCTACTGTTAAGACTGCTCTCATGAGCTACCTCTGATTCAGAAAATACTGTGTCTGTCTTAACATCACCATGCTCACCTACATTGCAAAATACAGGGCGCAAAGTCACCACCACACTTCCAAGAGGACACTCAGCACAGGCCCCTCAAAGAGAAACTGCTGTGTGCTGCAGTCAAGAGCAATGAAAGGAGTTCAGGAATCAGCTTCCTGATGCTCCCTTGGTAACCAAACTACAGCTCTGCTCATTTTCTTGAAAGGAGTTTCTTGGATCATCAGAACGGATTTATCCCATTCTTAGATAATGCCAAAAAATCTCGGTGTGTTTGTACATTTTATACAGTTTATCTCAGCATTGATAAATTACTGCTGGGTTAAATAACACCATCAGTTTAACCTGTATTAAAATATTGAGCCTGCTGTCAAGAGCAGCATGTGGAAGACTGTAACCCCAGGCTCCAGGCAGAAGCAAAGTCAGATAAATTTTTCCTTTGGCGAGTGTACATCAACTAGACAACTTGCACACTACCTCTACCACTTGAACAGAAATTCCTATTTTAAAAGGTAACAGTGCTAATCTAGTCTTACTGCTTCTTCTCGTGTCCATCTTTCAAATTTTCAGAATAATCCAGAAGGGATTTTCAACTTGAAATGTAACACATTCAAAAATTTTAAGTTAAAAAGGAAAGTTGTCTCAACTATTCATATTCTTTGAAAGGCCAGGAAGGGTACAGGAGGTGTTAAGTCAAGGTGTAAGAACTCAACTCCCACTTCCCTCCTCCCCCCTTTTTTTCTGTTCAAAGGAAGTTTGCAATTTCATGTACAATTTAGAGCAAATACCATTATTTTCAGATGAGAAATTTGAGAATTTAGCCTTTGTTTTATCTAATTACATTAGATTTCCCCTAGAAAGACTTCCAAAGCAGTAATAAGAACAGTTACCTTGGTCCTGGATCACACAGTTGGTGGTGACGAGGGGAGGAACCTGTCCTCTTGCGTTTGTGGCATAGACCTGCCCTCCCCTGGCAGCCTTATCATTCTCAATCACTTGAATCTGACAAATAAGAAGCAAGAACAGTATGAGGAAGGTAAGTCATGTATTCAGCTACACTCATGAACAGGCCAAGACCTACACTAAGACTCTGGTTGAAGCCTAATTTATAACAATTTCCAGTATAATGTCATGACATATTCATGCAGCTGACTTTGCTGCCCAAATTCCCTTCCCATATGCTGCTCACTGTTACTTCTGCATGATCCCTTAAGGCTGACACTTCTCAGGATATAACCAAAGTTATATAAAGCTGTATTTTGTTCCACACCAGAAATCCAATCACTGATACCATCACTCCTCCTCTCTCCTCAGCAACCTGGTTTAGAGTGCAGCCAAACAGCTGTGGGAGGCAAGAGGAATGAGACAGGGAATTGCTCAAACTGGCTTTGCCACTGCTGCTGGTACCTCATGGAATTGTGCCTTTACACTGCACATGAACTTCTAATAATAGCTAGGGAACTTCAGAAGCCTCTGTTGGAAAGCAAACAGAGAAGAAAAACTAAATTAGTTGCATGGAGTCTACTGATCAATGTCCAAGAGGTATTTCCTAACACACCGAAAATAGTCTGGGGCCTATAATTTTTTTCATCAATATAGTTTTCTGTACTGCAATTTAAATACACAAGACATTCCTCAGCTTGTTAGATCTTCTGCTTGATTACTTTTCCCTGCCTCCTTGGCTTGTATACTTATACCTAACTCTTGCATTAGAAGAAAAAAGGTTTTGCTCTAAACAGGTCCACTGGCTGAAGAAAGCAAACCACTCTGAGACTTAGCTCTGCAAAGGATCAATGTGCCACGGTATTCTGCAGCTAACTGACCTAAATATATCATTGTTCTTGGAAATAATTGTTGACAAAGTCCAGATGCAAGTTTTCATAGATGTTGTCAGGGTATATATCAGCCTCTAACATATATAAGAGAAATATAAATCAACAATGGCTACAGATAAGAAGTAAATTTATCTGGCAACACTACTATAATTACAGAATGTAAATATAACAACAGATATACACATGGTCATACTTATTCCTCATTCTGAATTAGCTTTTTGTCCTTTACAGACGTTGACCCAGATCATGTTTCTTTTAAACATTCCTTCTGATCCTCTCTGTAAGGCTTAAACAAACCTTTTAACCTATTTTAACATGGCTGTTGTAGTCAAGGCTGTTTATACTGTGTGCATAATTGAAACAAGACATCAGCCCATGTTTTCATGCCAGACCTCCTTCCCTCCCTGCCCTTTTTTTTTAAATTAGACAAGATCATTTTATCCCTCTGCTGTAAAAAGCATTGCACTGAAACACTAGGAATGATTGACTTAAGAGCATTTGTTATTTATACAGACACTTGATTCAGGGTTTTTTTAACACAATGCTCTTCTGTTAAAAATTGCCTTTAATGAGGCAATTGCAGTTGTTACATTAACCCCTAAGGGATTACCAACAAGGGTTTTTCCAAAGTTACAGGGGGGTTTGCATCACATTCGTCACTGGGTAAAAAAAAACATTTTCTAGGACAAACAAATACCCCAATTTAAAGAAGCAAGACAGTTTCATACTAGACAGTGTGAGGCTTTTGCAAAAAATGTTTCTCCTGTACAGCAAACCTGAACACAAGAAGTGTAAAATTCCTTCACCCAGACTAGCCTGCTGTGCAGTGGTGAAAACATTTTTCTAAAGTAGCAAGTTCTAGGTTGAAGCTGCCTCAAGAGTTCTGACTCTCTGAGCACCTTTTGACCTGTCCAGGTGATTGCCAGAACCACTCTAAGTGTGGGCACCAGAACATTTTCTCCATGAGTTTAGCACACTATTGCTTTCTATTTCCATCAGCTGTTTCCAATAAAGAAGTTAAATGCTGCCTGTGCCTGACCAGCCCTTTCTTTGCATACCAATTAGACTATTTCAGAAAGATGGATGCAACCATAATCTTGTTTTCTCTAGCACCATCCTAAGAAGAGACACTGTCCCACCAGTGCATGTTCAACAGCTGAGCCTCTTCAGCCTGCATGAAGCTCAAGCATCAGGTATATTCCAGGCTACCGAAATCTTTACAAGGCTGCAGCAACAGGAAGGATGGCTCAGGCAAATAATTCTCGTTGCCTGAGAAACTCTTGAAATCAAAAGGTGAAGTGGTTTCTGAGCATGTGACTTCTCAGCGTTGTCAGGACTACACTTCCAGAGCTCATGTACCTGTATTGTGTACAAATCCTACTTCTGGTATCTGTTACCAAGTTCAAGCCTTCAAACTTTTCAGAGTGAAAAGGAAAGGTGATAAACTACAGTGACCACAAGTAGTTCTTCAGTACTGGTCACTGTCTCATTAAGAATCCTGTTGAGAATTCCTAGTGAAGTATTACCTATAAACTATTTGGGACATACTCATGTATGAGTGTCCCATGTTAGATAAGGTTATAAAGTCTCTTCAGTACTCAAATTTAATTTCAAACAGTAATTGATCCAAAACTGACAGCACAGAGCATAAAATTGCATTAATTAGAAACTGCAAGAACTAGAAGGTATGTTGAGAACCCGGCCATGTAAGGCACATGTAAGTGCCAAAGTATGTTATGAAAAACCCCACCAGCTAAAATGAACACAATGTTAGCATTAGCCATTCCTTTATCTTAAATAAGCAGGAAGTTACATTCATAAAAAATTAGAGCCATGTTACTTACCGGGCTTGGAATAGAGTCAGGATCAAGCTTCTTCTGTGGTGGGCCTGAGAGCTGTGCTGGACTGCCAGGAAAAGCACCAGGATAGGACAGTTGAGATGCTGCCATCTGAGGACCATAGCTTGCTGCAGAGTTACAAATGACAATTCACTTGAAGTTACAGCGTTACAAATGACAATTCATTGATAAGTTCCATTATCAATGCTTAGCATCAACTTCTGCCATGCAATGAATTCTTACTCAGCTAAGTGCAACTCCTCCTTCCCCTCTGTTTTCAGCAACTAAAAGAAATACATTTCTGTGGCTCAGTTTGGCTTTAGACTGTATTTTTAAAAAGTACAAACAACACCAGATGTGACAACTTTGACTCCAAAGTTTTCAGGTTTATGTCAAGTAGGACAGTTAGTAGAGATTACCACAGCTACTCCTGCCAGGCCATTACCTCACTGACAATCTCTCCAACTAACACCAGTCAACATAAACTGACATAATTAGCTGGCTTTTTGTATTCAGTTACAATCCATTATTGCTACAGCAAAGCATTTTTGAAAGCTGCTTATGACAGTACAAGACAGAAAGCAGTCTATACCTTTACAGAGTGTAACAAAAACCCCTTCCTGTAGTGTGGTGTGCCTTCACCAATTACTAACCACTAATTGTGTTTCTGATCCAAATTAACCTTTTTTTTCTTGTTACAGTCTCAACAGAGTGCTAAACTTCTGAGCAAAAGCAGAGCCTTTCTCAAGGGTACTGACTGACAATGCACATCCCTCCCTTCTACAGAAAGGGAACTCATATTTAATTTTTCCCAGTCAGCTGAAGATGCAGTCATGAATGGACACAGTTCCACCAATGACTGTGCCTGCACACTTTGTTTCCAACCACATAACAAACACCCTTCCCTACCTTGCTGAGGATGATATCCAGGCCCTGGAGGCTGTCCCGGAAGGTGCTGCAAGTTAGGATTTGGAGGGACAGGCCCAGGGATTCCACCCTGCCTGGCCATAGGAGGCAATGCTGGCTGAGCACTAAGGCCATTTACACTGTTTGCTGGTGGAGGAGGCAGCTGTGGTGCAGGTGGCAAACCCATCTGCTGCTGGGTTGGGGGCAGCAGTCGTGGGCCCTGGAAAGCCGCCGGATGCCCGGGAGACACGCCAGAGCTCGGAGCAGTGCCAGGACCTGAGCGAGAAATGACATCAGGTGAGTCAGAAATGATAACCTCCCAAACCTCTGCCACAGGTGCTCTGGTTCTGCTCAACACAGTTCAATAACATACAGGCAATGTTGGATCCCATACTGACAGTGCTGCCTTATGGGACTCTGTGTGTCTGACCACACGACAAATCATAGTTTAGGTCTCAGCTGATTCAGTCATTTTATTTCTTTTGGCTCTATTTGCAATAAAACCCTGCAGCTGGGGTAGATGGGGAAAGAGTGAGAGAAGCCAGAGTTGGACAGTTCTTCACTAGAACACACATAGATCACTCAGCTTTCAAAATACTGCTTCATTTCAGAATGTGAAACAACATTCTTTTTGCTCAATAATCCATTTCTCTCATGTGGCATGTTTTTGTTAGTCTATTTGTATTTCACCATTACAGGTTTGATGGAAAATAAACCCACTTGATACTAAAAGATGAAACATGTGGGAATTATTTTGTACACACTGGCAAGGAATTGTTTGTTGTCTATAAGATCCAGATTCCAATTAGAATTAAGAAGACTCTGGAAAGAGAGTTTTTTTTGAGACTTACAATCTGTAAACACTTATTACTTTACAAATCCTACATTTTCTAATCATATTTTCCCCCAAAGACAAAACAACTTTAAAGAGAGCTAGAAAAATAACCAGTATTAGGTTTGAAGCAAAAGAAGCAATGTGTTCATATACAAACACTGAAATACATCCTCTGTCACGTGTGTTAACTGAAAAAAATCTTCACATGCAAAATACAAGCCTCCCAGTACATAACATGAGAACACTGTATTTTACATAATTGTTTTAAAATTGTTTCTATATTTTGCATAATTTAAATACATATCAGCATACGTGGTTGGCAGTAACTTACACGGAAGCATCACATAATCACATCTTCATGGCCTAGGTTTGAGATGGTATAACATCAAAATAAATGCAGATAAATTTAGATTAAAACCCAAAAATGTTTAGACAAGAAAAGAAAATAGTTTTGTAACTAGAGAAACTGTAAAAAGTTGAGAAAAATTAAACCCTGTCTGCATGTTATTGCTCATGCCTTGGCTGTTACTGACATGTTCACTAAGTATTTTGAGAAACGACTGATGTGATATCTGAATTTTATGGAAGGTCTGTCAAACATTAGTTCAGAAATAACCCACTACTACTCATTTAAGGAACTGGATGAGATAAAAAAATGCTGAGAACTGCAGCCAATGATGGTGATCAAAGGTCTCATTTTCTGTTTATACAGAAGTTCAATCAGTTTTTAATTATCATAGTCTTAATGTTTTAACTGAGAAAAAGTCAATCAGATAAACCCAATTACCAAAGCTATTTATCTGCATGCTGTTGAGCTGGTCAGCAAGTTGTCCTGTAGAGGAAGCAGGTGCAGTATTTGGGAAGGCTGCTTGGGACTGATGACTGTAGGGAGGATAGGAAGGTCCTGTGTTACTTGGAGGTGAAGGGCCTTGAAACCTAAAGGAAAAAATCAATGCAGTTATGCAAAAAAATTACATCAAACAATCATAACTCTCGAAGACCTCACACTTCCTCAAGATGGTGCTGAAACAATTAATTAGGACAAAACCCTAATAGAGTATGCCCACATTCTGCTCAGAAAATGTACACTTGTATTAAAATAGACAAAGGACAGAGAGATGGCACACTTGTTTAATAACAGACAGTCCATGTTCGTTTGCACACTTGTTAGAAATGACGCAGAGTGAGTATATGGCATGGCAAAGTGAAAGCAGTAATAACTGTAAGCCTGAAGATTAAGAAATACAAGCTTCTGAACATATCACAGCACTCCATGGCCTTTCCAAGCTTATAAAGAAAGACTCCCTACCAGGGATGGATGAAGGAGACTAGGAGAAAAATCTGTGAAGAGAAGAAAAGGAAGTGAGGAATGCTTGAGGAGTTCTCTGTAGTGGAGGAAAAAAGAAGATGCAGGTAGAGAAAAACTTAATGATTACCAGGTATGGAAAACGTGAATGCAAGAAAAATCACCAAAGAAAAGAAAGCAGTAACACACACATGGCTTACAAAGGCATTTTCTACCAGACTATTTCACTCTGGTAAAATAAGATCCCAGGCTATGTTCCAGAGACAATCAACACAGAGTTTCCTGGGACCCCTTATAAAACTGAGGATGAGCCCAGCTATTTCAAGAGACGTAGAACTCACTTTTCTTGAAATTTTTGTCTATATACTTCCTGGCCTAGAACAGCAGCTCTGAGCAATTCTGGAAAAATACCAAGACCAGGTGAAGAACAGGAGATGTGCAGCTGTCAGGGCAATGACAGGAGGCTATGGGACAGAATTAGTATTTTGCTAGGTCATGTCAACCTGACTCTATTCACCTAGTTTTTTCATCTTCAGGACAACTACCACTTCTCCCTATGCATGAGTACATCATCTTGAACAACTGATCACCAGTCTTTTTGGGTCCTCTTTCCCACAGTGAAATGAAATAACTACACAAAAACTAAGAACCGCAGAGGAGATTAAGATTTCAACCAACTACAAGAAGAATGTTAAATGGTGTCAAGTTCACTACAAATGAAGGAGCTATGGGTACACAAACTAATTTTGCCACTCCTGGGAAATGTGGAAAATAACTAATATTTGACAGAATTAAATAAAAGAGCTGCATATTGATTCACTTTACCTGCAACACAAATACTATGTAATAAGCTTGGCTATCCCCTCATACAACCTTTTTGCAAAGATTTCTTTCTACAGCTTTCACCTGTCCCTGTTTTCTCCCCTTCCCATTCCTGCCTCCTTCACAGAGAGGTAACAGAGACCAAACAGCTCAGATGTCAGCTGTTGGTCCTTTCCAGTCACCTGTGAGGCTGCTGTCCTGGTGTGCCAGACCCATTCTGGAAACTGGTCTGGCTGAATTGCTGTGCACCAGGTGGTGGAGGCCCTACAGGAGCTGGAGATCCAAAAGGCACAGTTGATTTCAACACACCTGCAAAAGATTAAGCACTTTTATGTAAAACCCTGTAAGAAAGAACAAGAGGGGCAAGAAATGCAGGTGTGCAGCTCTGCTCTAGCATTAAGAATAACAGGTTTGGGTTACCCTGTTTTAGCAGAGAGGTTAGACCAGAGGTCCCTTCCAATCTCAGTGATTCTGTTGGAAAGCACAGATTTCTGCTCAGTTATAAAAACAGATATGAAAAACTAAGGGAGAGTAAAAAGCAAACAAACAGCAGTTCATAACTTTCCAGCAAAGAACCCAAGAGGAACAGTAAGAAAAAAACAATGAACAAACAGACACTGCAATTGCCAGTTTGGGGCAGTGCTAATTCCCTGTCACCCAGTTATATTTCAAGGTAGAAACAAGAGGTCCCTTTGATTTCAGAGACCAAGGTAAGAATGAAAACTTAAAACAACTTGTTAAAGTAAAAACAAAAAGAGCTTCCATGTGTAGAACCTCCTCTCCTGTGCTGAAAACTGTTCCTAATTCAGATCTAGTATAGAGACTGAGAAGAAACTGTGATTTATGTAAACAGCAGTGTTGAATGAACAGCCTTTCAAACTGTATTTCTTGAACTATTTTCCCTTTAAATTACTCTAACATAAAAAAAAAATCATCTGGTATGAAAACCAGTACTTACCCCAAGTATTCTAATAAGCCAATTACCAGAAGCATTTCTATCAGAATTCTGACTATATTCAGCACTTGATTAGAGTAACACAACTCCTGCTGTCTTTAATAAGTTTTAGAGAAACTGGATAAAACTTTTTTTGGTTCCTTTGCAGTATCAGTGTAAAATTTACACAAGGTAGAAAGAGATCCAAAACACCAATACAGAAAGGTAGACTCTGAAAACAAATTTTAAGCCAAAATAATACCTGGTTGAGGTGCTGAGTATGAAGAGTTAGGGTCCCCATAATGTCCATAATGAATTGAAGAACTGGGTGCTCCAAAACCTCCTATTCCTGGCTGGGATTGGGAATATGGAGGAGCTGCAACATAACCTTGTTGACTCATGATGGCAATTTTCTCATTCCAAGTATTGTGGCCTCTTCAGGAATCTGCAACAAGGAAAATGACACCTGCTACTATTCATCACTCTCTGTGCATTTTAAAAGGCTGTGAACTGTATTCTCTCCCCCAAAAAGATAAAAGACACAACTGAAGGCAAAAAATGACCTGAAGTCAGAGGCAAATATTGGTTTTGTTTGATAGCTTAGTTTCCTCAGCATTACCACACGCTGCATTTAAATGGGATTCACCTCTCCCAAGCCCATGAAGAGAACTGTAAGCAATGGATGTGCAGATGGAAAAAACTCTCACAGGAAAGTCCCAAAGTATTCTTTTTAATGGGAGAGCCTTGACTTTAACTACACATGGAAAATACACTGTGAGTCCTGCCCCCAAATACCAGCCATGCCAAAGAACCCAGAACTCACTGAAATATCAGGAAAGGCAGAGTGACCAGAGCAGAAAACTCCCCCTAGCAACGACTTCTCTTGTGCTAGCACACCTTATTTTAGAGGAGGTGTGAAATACAACACCAGTTTTCCACCAAACCTTTTACAAACCTTCTGCATCAACCCCCACTCCAAGCAAGTGATGGAAGATTCCTTGCTTTTGATGCTGGTGAAACAGAGAATAAAACACAGGATACAGTGAGTTCCTAATTCTGGTTGTCTTCTGCATTACTGGCCCAGGCCTGAGCAACCTTTTTACTCCAGAACTCCCCAGTGTGCCAAAACTGAGCACAAGATATTCCACGAGGGAGAGTTGAAGCAGTATGGCCTCAACAGCACTTTATGTTGCCCCTGCTGTTATCAGGCATCTTCTCCATAAGTTTCACATCTTGATCCAGTTGTTGTTAAATAAATGAAACAAGCAACCCCCAAAATTTGATAGACAGCAATTCAGAAAGAGTTTTCTAATGATGAGAGCATTCACAAGATATGTAATTTCTTTCCTGTAGTCAGATTCTGTTTAAAAGACAGAGTAACATTTTAGAAAACTTTCAGGAAAGAGTGTCATGGTAACTGCCATCATTTTTAGAAGCAAAAAATCTGAAGAATCCTGCATTGACAAACCATATGATTGTATTTCACCAGATTAGTTTTCAGATACAGAGCCCTTGCCACCAAGGGATCTGAAAAGTTATTAAAGTTGTACACTCTGCAGCCTTGATAACAAGATTGCTCTTTTCCATGTGAGAGCTTCCATTTTGATAGCAGATTGAATTTAATAATAACAGAATTTCACTTTCCTGAGGCCCAAATTAAACTGTTATGAGAAATGCTGAGGATTCAAACCCCAAACAAGCATTTACTACTCCCACAGTGTCTCAAGCACATAAGCCAGACGTCCCCAAAGAACTACACAACATAAATTAGCATTTCAGGTGTTAAGTGCTCCTTTGAAATAGCTTTCCCAACCACCTGTACTTCACATTCTTAAGCTCAAGCCATGGAGTCATCTTTAAACATGGAAACTGGATGAAAATAAAATATGAATTGTGCTCCAGAAGCACACAAAATTACAGCTCCAAGAACACACAGATAAATTTATGCTACACTGGCACGTGTCAGTAGAGAAAAGTTATCCCTATCAGAAAGCCCATTCCTAGGCTTCCCAAATTAAACAGATATTTCTGAAGAAAAAAACCTCAACAGTTTTACTGATCATCCACATCAGACAAGAAATCCCTCTGAGCTGTGTACAGGGCCTGGCCCTCTTCACACTCTTCAATGCAGCAAAAGATTTCTCAGTTGCAGTGGTTAACTGCTTCTGGGAGTTAATCCTATGGAGTTTTCTCCTATTTATTGGTTAACAAGCTAAATGAGAGAGAAAGTAACAGAGAGAAGAAAGAAAAATGTTTAATCAGAGGCTTGGTGCTGCCAGCTGTACCTTCTTTCCTCCCCCACTTCCATCAGAAAAGACGTGGCAGTGAGAGCTCTAGTAGTTTCAAAAGACACTAAATTAGCATTAAATTACTTACACACCAGCACAGACATATGCATACTTTATATATATATAAAGGAAGAGATTTTCACTTAGAGGCAGCTACAACAACCAACAACTTAAGCTGAAAGAGCATTCAGGGGAAATTACTTCCTCCACAGCTTACTCACACACACACACAAAAAAAAAAAAATCTTGCCACGTCAAACTTCCCACAGACAGTATAAACACACAGAGGTTGTGCTGAAGTGAGACAGAAGCTCTAACCACAGATAAAATAATACACGTTCTTCAACACAGTTCCACATTCTATTTAGCACCAAGGATATTTAATCTCTTCTCAGGATAGGTATATATACCAACTATCACAAATGAGTATTTTAAGGTTGCCTGAAGGATTTTGAGCATTTCAGAAATTATACCGGGGGTAGGGGGGGTGTGGATGCACCACCACACCATGAAAAGAGTTCATACAGAAGGTCATGAAAACCTTTTTCTCCCTGTCTCAACCCCAGTTTACCTTATATCCCGTAACCTGGAGAACAACACCAACACTGAGGAACAGCTACAGAATTTAATTGACTTCTATTACCGAATAGGCTGTCACCTTTTTCAGAGGATCGCTGCACCTATGCAACGATGCAAAAGTTAACTATGTGCGAGCAGAAGTAGGACAACAGAAACAAAACCAGGCTGGAGTCCTTGGCTCCCTGCAGGAGAAGTATTAACTTTGTATTTCTTGGGAGGCACTGCGCTCCCCAAGCGCCGTGGAGGCAGAGGCGCTGTCCCTGCCGTGCAGGCTGCAGCGCCAGTTTGGTGACCGAGCTCGGGGCTGCGCACCTTTACCTACAGGGGCTCACGCACGCACCCAATGCAGTACAGCTGCACACCTATTTCTGGGCTCTTTTCCGGTAACACGCTGCGAACCAAGCTATGAAAGCAAAATCTAAATTTCCCCCCGTTCACTACCAAGCCTGCCAAGCTTTACTACATCTTTTTATGCATGTAACTTTCCTATCCCCGTCGCCTACGAGTTTTCAGCCGCCGTAAGCTCGCAACAGGTCCGGCCCCGCGCTCGGAGCCACCGCCCNCCGAGCGGCCCGGGGCGGTCAGCCCGGGACAGAGCTGCCTTTCGCGGCGGGGGATACATCCCGCTCCGAACACGGAGCCGTCCTACTGAAGGGATACTTGGTTTTCCTCTTTATGTGCTTGAAAAACAGAATCACGGAATCAGTTAGGCTGGAAAAGACCTCTGAGGTCATCGAGTCCGACCTATGACCGAACACCACCACGTCAACTAAACCATGTCCCTCAGTGCCACGTCCAGGCTTTCCTGAAACGCCTCCAGGGACGGTGACTGCACCGCCTCCCCGGGCAGCCCATTCCAATGTCTAATTATCCGTTCTGTGAGAAATTCTTCCTAATGTCCAACTTAAACCATCCCTGGAGCCGCTTAAGGCTGTATCCTCTCATCCTGTCGCCAGCTGCCTGGTCGAAGATGTATATATATATATTTACAACTATATTTTACACACATATATATCTTGCATATCTGTATGTAAAATTATGCCACCTGAATATCTCCAGTGAAATATGATGCAGGTACTTTACCTGCTTTAATTACTGTTCAAGTGCATTTAAAAATGCTGCCTTGGTTACAGGATAGGTAATGTTTTTCTAATTAACAAAGTAGAAACATGGGAGTAACATGAGAGAGATTGGAAGTAACATGAGGAAGATGTATTTGTAAAGCTACTTTTCTTCCTAATCACAATTAAAGTAAAAAGAAAGGAGACTGGCAGATGAAAAAAAGCAATCACTCAAAGTATCACAGAATCATAGAATATCCTGAATTAGAAGGGNTGCCCGGGGCCAGGCTCCGCCGCCGGCTGCTCGCGGCTGGGCGCAGCCCCCGGGCTCCGCGCTGCTGAGGGCGGCCGCGGCCCCGTGCCNTTAAAAATGCTGCCTTGGTTACAGGATAGGTAATGTTTTTCTAATTAACAAAGTAGAAACATGGGAGTAACATGAGAGAGATTGGAAGTAACATGAGGAAGATGTATTTGTAAAGCTACTTTTCTTCCTAATCACAATTAAAGTAAAAAGAAAGGAGACTGGCAGATGAAAAAAAGCAATCACTCAAAGTATCACAGAATCATAGAATATCCTGAATTAGAAGGGACCCACTAGGATCATCAAAATCCAACTCCTGGCCCTGCACAGGACAGCCCCAGGAATCACACCACAACAGCTGCGTAACTCACGTGCATCTGGAATTCAGGCTCCAGAGGCTTTCTTATCCTTGTTCTACAACCTTATTAAGTCTTCTGAAAGTTTTAAACACTTTTACCTAGAGCTATACCTCAGTAATGGCTGTGAACTCAAAACAAACTGTCCACAAAGCATTCATTGCTGTACAAAGAAATTCTGAAAAAAACCGCAGGCCTTTGAAACAGATGTTAAAATGAAGACACACAGTGGCATCCTTTACATGACAGACTAACTAGACACCTCAAGAAGCAACAAAAAGCAGGCAAGAACAAGACTTGATCTGTCTTATTCTTGCTAACCAGAGCAGGATTCACCACTAAATAATATAAGTTGGTTTTCTATGTGCTATCAGAGCCCCTACATTGGATATGTCAGGAGAAGTCTAAAACCTTTCAAATCTCTCCCAACTGTCTAAGCAGAATGGAAAATTTCATCACCGAGGTGACAAGCATCGGTTAAACTGGATGTGGTTTTGGCTGCAGGGTATCAGTGACTCTTTCATAAGCAGGATGCAAACCAATGCCTTTCATCGTTGCTGTGCTGTAGTTTCATCCCTTACCCCTATCTGTTTTCCTGGTTATAACAGACACATTAAAATTATGCAAAAACTCTTCTGAAATACCACGCCACTGAGGAAAATAACAGGTTTAAGTTTGGACATTCCCTATTTTGCCAGGGAGAGAGGCAGCCACCGTCCCAGCAGTCCTGCTGTGTCTCGCTCTGAGCTATTAACAGTAAGCAGCTGTGGATAACTCAGCACTGAGGAACCGTGCACTCACTTGGCCACTGAATACTTACTATCAGATTTCTGCTCCCAGAAATCAGCTCCAGTGAAACCGAAACATGAGATCAGCAAAAGATAGCAAGGAGAAGCCATGGCATTGACAGTTCCTCCCTTAATTCAGGCCCACTCTGGAAATGGATCAAGATGCCTCTTTTTTTCAAGGATGCTCATGTTGTCCTTTAGCCTGGCACACTGAGACAAAAGGCATGCAGCATGTCACAGTCTGGATGTTTGGAACTACAAGTAGGATTTATCTACTGTTTTCACCTATAACATTTAAAGTATTTTAAGGTTTTCAATTTCAGAAATGTGGAAACATCATTAAAGATTAAAGTGTGTTATTGGAATGTTATTTCACAAAAATGAGAATGCAGGATTGCAAAACTATTGTAAGTAATTGTATTAAATAATTTAAATTAAACTGTACCATAAAATCTGAGAATCAGACTGGTTTGGTTTTGATCATTGTCAGCAATGATGACCTTGTAGGTTAAATTACTTTTCTTAACAGACTCAAGTAGGTTGGAAAATTTATCCTGTAGTGGTACCTATGCAATGCTGCTTAAAATGAATGTGATTTCATACATTTCAGACCTAATTTGGAGTAGTATACAGGCTCATAGAAGGCTAGCTCAAATCTTTCAGAGACCATTATTAAATTTGTTTTTTAGTTGGTATTATTTTCAAATAATTTGAGATTGGACTGTTCCCAGAAATTAGTACTGGAGGTCTATAAAAGCCCCTTTTGAGCAAACCATGCACATCTCCTGTCTCTATCTCATAGCACATCCAATTAAGACAACGTGTGTGTGATTCCAGGAAACCTAAGTCCTATCCTAACCTGTTCAGTTACTGGATGTCCTTAAAATACAGCATTGCTACAAGGAGCCCGGAAGAATCAGAACAAACCTTTCCCTAGGGGAAGATGTGGGCAATATTGGGCATGTTTTTTAAAGAAAAGACTATTTCATCACAAGGAATAGTTCATAAAGCTCCAAGGATTATACATTTTAAAAGGTGCTTCTTTCTGTTGAAACTGTTTTTCTTGTTTTATTTCATTTGTATGTCCTTCAGACAAGCTACAGATTTGCTTTTGCACATCAGAAGAGTCCTAAGAGCTATTTACATAAAAAATTTACTTTGTTTTCTTATCTTGCTTACATATATTCACTAAAATCTTCTTTAATGCTTTGCCTACTGTATATTTAAGGTCTCTGAAAACCAGCTTACAGCTCAGTGTAAAGTGCTTTACAAGAAAAATGGAAATTATATTAAAAATATTATTTGATTAAAATGAAGGCAAGGACTTTGGTATAAAAAAAACCAATGAAAATTTGAAGGAATTATGTTCCTCTCAAAAAATCATGTGTCAGATTAGAAAATGCTGTATGAAGAAAAAGAAAAGATGTCATATTTCAGGAATCAGAACACTACTGTAAGAAGAAACACATCAGTGCTGTGACTCAGCTACATTTCTAATATAAAAAGCTAAGCACAGTAGAAACCTGACAGAGTGTACAGCAGAAGTGAATACTGATATTTTGATTCAACAGTCTCAGAGGCAATTAGAAAATATTATTGGAGTGCACCCTTTCAACACTGCCCTACAGGGAATGAAAACATCCAAGGGTTTTCAGAATACCAGATGTCTGTAGGTGTTGTTATTCAGGACAAACAATACAGGAATGTTAAAATCCTGGGCATGCATTCACTGCTGTACATTTGAAGTATCCTATGTTAATAGATACTTCCTACAGGGACTGTCCACTATCACCCATTTCAGCTCAGGCCACAATAAGGGAAGAATAATTCCTTACTGGTTTGTTGGGTTTTTGTTCACCCAAGGTATTTTCATTCACCTAGGGTAACTCAGGCTGTGGATCAGAGCATCCAGGACCACAGTGAGTCCTGGCCAGTCGAGGAGGCCACTGGGAGGCCATTAGGGATTGCTGAGCACACAGATCATGCCAGTGAATCTCCCTTCTTCCTTCTGCTGAGTGCTGACCTCCCTCTCCACAGTGATGGTAAAGCAGCCCTCAGGCTGCTTCCCATAAAGATGTCCTGGCACCCTGTGCTCATTAAAGTTTCCAAAGTATTTTAGATGAGAAGAAGTGTGAATCCAGTTCCAATTCATAAACTTGTATTCTGTTTGTCTTAATTCATCTGCAAATTCATTTAGACTGATTATACATTCTATTCCCTGCTGTGAACTGGGATGTTTTGTTGGTTGCTGGTAAGCTTTAGAACAGCTGCACTATTTCACCCTAGAAATGGCTGAATTTTGTTATATCCTGCAGAGGATGGGAGGACTGGGAGTGCTTCACTCCTTCCCTGCCCCAACCCTTTTTAACATCCCTGGCAATTGGGAAATTCACAATGATGACCCCTGTTGTCTCCATGCTCCCTAACTCCCCCAGAGGACAAAAACCAACCAGCCCAGAGGGCATTCACTGCCTACCTCAGAGACTGTTGGTAGACTTTGCTGGCATATCTACGAAGCAAAAAATGCTACTTAGGCATGAAAAACGATATGCAAGTGAAAGAGTACCTAATGCTATTATTAACTTAGGAGACACTCTGGGTCTTGAGAACAGGGCACTTGCCTTAAAGCCGAGGTCCTGATCTCTTGTTGAGTTGGTCCTCCTTGGCTAAAACCACTTTCTTTCCCTGAAACTCAGTAAAAGAGAAATTTTTATAAAACGCTTTATGGTCCACATGTGCTACGTTCTATGCAAGTCACACGTTACAAAAGCAAATGTGCTTTAGAAAAATGACTGTGGCTGTTTTCTCCCAAAAAATACTTTCTGGCTAGTTCAAGCCTCCGGATTTCCCAATATCTGCAAGCTGTGAGAACTCCTCTGCTTACTCTCACTGACTGTTGCTATTTTGGTTTTCTAATGAAATCAACATTCTGGCAACTCGATCTGGAATATTTACAGGAGATAGATGTGGTGTTCTGGGAAAACTGCCGTGATGTTTCAGGTGGGGAATTTCAATTATTTTTTAAATTCATTTACTACTGTCTAAGATGCATGAGAGTGGAAGACTGCACTACCTGTTCTTAACAAAAAAACCCCAAGACTTGATTATCCTGCTGTAATTGCTACTTAATGAACTCTAACATAAAAACAAAGATGAGTTCTTAGTATAATCTGATTAATAATGTATGGCTTATAAAGCACTGTGAATAAACATTAGGCCACCAGTCTGAAAGAACAGCAGAAAGTTAAACCATCCTTTCTGTGTTTGCTTGCTGAATGTATGGAATTTCTCAAACATTGATATATTTCACTTTTACATTCAAAAGCATCTGAAGCAGCTTTATTTATATTGGGTTTCATTTTAAATTTCCTGCTTGTGTTTAAAATTTCTGATGTAGTGGTGGAGTCTTGCTATAGAGCAGTACTCAAACTTAGTAGCAATAAAAAAGAGTAGCTGAGTGAGTTGCTCATAACAACCTGGTGATTTGATTGAGTTACTTAAGATGCAAATACTTCTATGTGTGTGTTTGACTGTGCTTCTGCTTTACTCCACCATTAATGTTGAATATCAGTCTTGATTACAAAGTATTTTTCAAAATACTGAGTTCATGCTATTTGGATACCTTTACTATAAAGCAATTGATGCCTTCCCCATGATCAACAAAAATAAACATCAGAGTTATTTTTTAAAGATCCATCATGTTATTTTTACACCATAGAAGCAACCGAGGGATAGGAGATGCAGCTGCAATCAAAATTATGGGCAGGAGCAAAATTCTATGCCACGCTTGGTGTCACAGCATGTGTGGTAGCTTTGCACTGTGGAGGCACATGAACCACTTGTTCAGCATTTGCAGACATGGGCAGTTGTCTGGAAAACAGACAGACCCATGTCAAGGTCAGCTACAGAGTACAAGAACACCAAAAGCAGAGGCCCGTACCAGAGGCAGAAGGAGCTGAGAAGTCTGGAAACTGGTTCCTGGCAAGAAGATGCAGTGCAACAGGCGAGGCTGCAGGATCAGCAGGGGTTAAACATCAAGGTGTTTTTGGAGGATAGATTTTTCCAATAGAATCTGCTGCACTTGGAAAGGAATTAGTTATCAAAGAGTTGGAATTCTTGTTCCTGTTGCCAGCAATGAAGATAGCTGGATTGCTTTTTAATCTATTGCAGTTATTTGGATGGGGGGTAACATTTCATGCAGGGAGGTCCTGGTTGTGTCACCCCTGCTTCTCTGGTAAAGCCTAACCAGAACCATTCAGAGGCAGAGTGAGCAGTGTTGTCTGCCTTTTGCAGGCAGGACTTAATGCCAAGGTGACTTTTTATGTCCTGTCCTTTTGCCAGATGCTCTAGTTGGACCCACCAACATCAGACCCACTGGGGCAGACACTGAGCAAAACACTTCACTGCAGCTGTGAGTGTTAGAAACTGCTTCACAAACCTTACGGCTTATTTTGTAATACAGAGGAAAGAGGGAAGGAAAGGATACTCCAGGAGGACTCAAACTACCAAACTACAGGCAGAGAATTTCAGAAGTTGTCATATTTCTCAAGGTTTCACTGGATATCTGGCAGCTATTTCTCCCATTTTCCAGGCCCAGACCAAAAAATGAGAGTTTTCAAGTGTAGTAACTTAACTCCCAAACTTCCCGAGACCCGTACTGCATTATAATTCAGCTTTTCTCTGCTTCTTGTTTTCACTATGGAAAAATTCATTCTTAGGAGCCTTCCAAGTAAGAAACAATACCTGCTTTAAACTGCAATGCAAAAATAGTTGATTTTTATGCTGGACTGCAGCCATGCATGTAATGGAGCTCTTTCAAAGCAACCAGTCAAGGGGAGTGAATCACCTCTACACTTGCTAACAGGAAACAAAATTTAAAAGATGAAATCTGATGCAGGAGAGTATTCATCAGACTAATTTTAAATATTTGTGTTCAATCCTAAGTTTCACATTAAACCATCATTTCAAAATTTAGTGGATTATTTGGGCCTAATTCATATCTCAACTATGATGAAAATATATTTTCTAACTGAATATGATGTGATTACTCTTGATTAATTTCACTGTTGTACATCAGAGGAGAATTTGGCATGGTGTATTTCTTTAGCCCAACACGCTGGCATGAAATGTTCTCTCAATAGGAAGAGGGGAGACCATAAAATCCAACTGCTTTAGATGAACAGATGGATAAAAGGTGCTGTGTTACTTAACTGCCCCCTTTAAATGACAATTCAAAGAGCAGGATGAAGCATTAGGGCAGAGGTGAGGAAAGTGAAACACCTGCTTGCATTACTTACATGCGTGCTCCAATCAAGGCTCTTCCAAGCTTTGGCAAAGAAGATCAATTTTGATTCTCATAGGCTCTGTTAGGAAGAATGGGATGTAGCATCTCCCTGCCAAAACCAGAAAGAAAATTACACATAAATAGTTTTCTTTTTACTTTAGAGGCTTTTATCAGAATTTTTCCAACTACTGAAGCCAAAAATGTAGTCATCCCATCTCCTGGGAATCAAAACAAAAAGGAAATACACACCTAAGAGTCTTTCCAAGTCCCAAGAGTAAATGAGTTCTTACTTGCTAAAACACAGGGATAAGTAAAACCAGCAGTGGAATGGCACCTGGAAACATGAATTCTAGCCCAAAACATTACTCCTAGATTAACAAGAAACAATAATTCCAGCATCACAATTTTTTTTCCATGTTCACAAACCTTGCAGTGAATATGTTTTACTTTTTCTCACAACAAAGTCTTGTAGCTATTTTCTGAATTAATTTTTGGACACAATCTGAAATCCTTTTCTTTTCATAAAGGAAAACCTCCAAGAAGTCCAGGGGGGAAAAAAAAAGTTTACTTCTCTTTAGCCAGTTTGGGAAAGTATTTCCTGACTATCCGAGACTGGCTGTGGTAGGAACAGGTAGGACAAACACCAAAGAAACATGAGAGGTCTCTTCCCCAAATCATTGTCTCTTTGAGTTATCCATACATTTTTATACATTCTTATGTCTTATATTTAATGATGCAGGTCTTTGGCTGCAGAGGGCCTATGTACATGCTTTGAGAGCTGCACATTAATTGTAGTTACATTTTCTACACAAATTTCTATTTACTCTTATATAGTTCAGAAATGGTCAATGCTAACAACACTGTTTCTGTGTTTTGGAGGAAAGTGGTTTCTTTTTCCAGTTTATTTGGATTTTTCCCCTCACAATAGATCCAAAACTCCTAATCTAGGATGACTCCCAGTAACCTAAATGCTGGGAAATACCCTCCTGTACTTTTCTTTGCTTCTTCCACTGCACTTCATTTGCCAGTCTTGAAGCTGGGAAAAAAACCAAGAAAGCAGGACTAGTTCTAAAATTCCAACCCATCATACAGTACCTTGCCTCATAATCCACATTAGGGATAAAAATTAAAAACTTTTAATGATGAGGAACTGCTCATGCCTCCTATGAGTGTGAGCAGAGTTTTCCTGTCGAGCTTTATAGGTAGCTAAGAATTATTTATGACCTGTATATTTGTTTTCACTAAGAACTTGGTATTACTGGCTTTGGTACCTCTGCCACTCAATGTCTGTACTTCCAGTGAGCAAATCCTTTTATCTGGCAGTGCACTGCAAGGTTCCTCATGCAATCAAAACATCTGGATTTTATTAATTTGTCTTGTAGGACAAGAGAGTTTTGCTGGGAAAAGATGAAGAGAATCAGCTTTAATGGATGTTAGCTGGAGCCATGCATTTGAACCTTCCATCAATATATTTAATTCACATTGTCATTTTATACCTCTTTTGAAAATTAAATCCTTTCCATGTGTCTCTGTTCCTTGTTGCTTCTTAAGTCAGGAAAAAAAAACCTTAAGGGTAGCAATTAAGCATAAATGTATTTTTCTACTTCTGTAACATTTGTGGAAAATGATGTTTAGATCTGCCTTCAAAATTTGCTTTTGCCTTATGCAACTTCTGAATTGTAGGACTAGGAAACAAGGTATGTTGTTAGGCAATGATTTTGGAAAAGAACATGTGCTGAGGTGCCTGACATTGCCCAGTTTGCAGAAGCCACTTAAAAAAAAATCATTTGAAGGGATATATTGGAAGGGGTCATCTTCCCTTCATTTGGAAGAGACTGTGTGTCATGATTTCTTTAGTGGCATGGCTGTGATTTTATAATTTGTTTCATTAAACCAGCTATATATTTACAGCTATATATATTGGAGGGATTTTCTCCACATAATTAACACAACAAAACCAAACCAAACAAACAAGCCCCCCAAAACCAAACCAAACCAACAAACGAAAAACCACCAAGAACACACCAAACAAATAAGCACTGGCATTTTTTTTCCCTTTCCCCCCCGCTGCTGATTCTCCCATTCAGCTAAAATCACATTCTACAATAAATTTGGTATGTTGTTAAATTGTTTACAGATGATACAGTTAAATTTAGAAAGCTGTTAAAATAAGTATTATTGGGGAACTAGCTTATGTTGATTTTAATGTGGAAAAAAAATCAAATATGAAAAGAAAATGAAATGCAGAAAAAAGAGGAAGTCAGACCATCTGGGTACTTACAGCAGTAAAATGCTGCCCATAAATTAGAGATCATGATATCCCCTTTCCCTCTGTCTCTTCCTCATTACTAAGGAATGGGTGGAAATGTTTGCATTTTTAAAGAATCCACAGACCTAGGATACTACTGTAGGTGAAATGAAAGCTTTGCTTTTATTGCTGGATGAAAAGACAAACATATGTCTTATTTCTTCTCACATTTGAAGAATGTCTTCTGAACTCAGCTGCAGAAATACTTGATTATTAGGTTTTAGATAAATCCACCTGTAGTAAAACTGTTCATCATAAATTATGACAGCATGAGGAGAAAATATATGGACAAGTGGCAGCAGATGAGGCAAAAAAACCTAAAAAGTGGTCACCAAGACCACACAGAGCTTTAGAGAAATTCAAAGCTGAAATAGCTGACCATTACTGAGATTAGAGAGTGCTGTTTTTTAACTAAAGTCGTCCAAGAGGAGACTCAGAAAACAAGAAGTCTGTCAGCCTGATATCTATCCAAAACAAAGAGGTGGAAGCTGTAATATGGAACAGTGGACATCTGGATAAATATGACTTATGTGGGAAGAGTTAAAAAGGTTTTCGTAAAAGGAAGTCCTGCCTCACAAACATAAGGCAGCTCTTTGAGGGGATCAAAAAACACGTGGATAAGGGTGATCTGATTGATCTTGGATTTACAAAAGGCTTTCAACAAATTCCTTCACCAAAGGCTTTTAAGAAAACAAAGCAGCCATACCATAACATGGCTTAGAAGTATAAGGTGATACCCATTGGGGAAAAAACTATTAATTCACATATAAAACTATGTGCTTTGAACTAAGCAGCAACAGACAAGATTTTAAGATTTTGAAAGATAATTCCAGGAACACATTAACTCTGCAGTGTCTGAAAAAGCAAATTAGGAGTGTTGGGGTTAGCAACTAGAGAACAAAATAGATATCATCATGCCATTGCACAAATCCCAACCTTGTCTGCTCCCTGAAGCACGTGTGGTGTTGCAGACCCTCATTTCGAAAAGGACTTAGAACTATAGAAGATGTAGAGAAAGAAAATGAGGAGAATGAAAGGTGTGAGATAGTAAAGGATGACTAATTATTCTATTCTCTCTTTGAAAAAACGGTAGCTATGCAAAAGGTCTGTAAAATAAGTGTCTGGGAAGTGTGCCTGGGGATTGCTTGGTCATAGTTTTCCTTGATCCATGAACCAGGGGACATCAAATGAATCTGTAGGATCCAGATTCAAGGCAGAGAAGGTGATTCTTTATGTCAGTATTTAGTTAGGGATGACTTCCCATGCTAAGCTAAAGATACCATAAGTTATGTGGGCTCAAGAGGAAACAACATGCAAAAGTTCATGGAAGAGAAATTCCTGTTGCAAAGTACAGAGCTGCCACATCCAGCTGAGGAAGTCTGAGTGGAGGCTCCCTGGGGAAAGAAATGCACCATTTTCCATGTTCCATTTTCCATCTATTATCAGAGACAACATTTCAGGATAGATGGCCTCACTTTGGCTATTCTACAAGTATGGGTGTTCCTACCTTATCACAGCTCATCCAGGGTATTGTGCTGGGTTTCTTGACTGGCAGTTCTTGAAGAGAGATGAGCATGGAGAGGTTTGACCTGGAAATGTTGTAATACAAATCTCATCATACAAGATTAGATTGAAGCCAAGGCTTTCCCTGTATTTGGGCACAGATAGATTTTGAGTGAGTTCTGCCACTTGTCATTTTCCCAGTTTATAGGGTTATTTGTGACATCAAAGTTTTATCACTTGCTGCCTAAAACTGGATCTTTAGGTTTTAGTGAAACAATGGAGATGGTGGGAGTGGTTAAATGGCTGTAGTTAACATTAACTTGAAATTTTCCAGTTTATTTTGAAAATAATCTCAGAATTGATGCAATTTCTTTAAGCTCTAGAAATTACAGAGGCCAAAAAGTCATAAACTCCACTATGGACTCCACTTTAATCTTGATGTCCAGTTTCTGACCAGCATTCAGAAATCCCACAGGGTGCAGGAGTGTATAAAAAGATATGAGTTGTATTAAAAAGCAAAACATGCTGCAGCATAAGCATTTGAGGAATTCATATAAAGCAACTGGGAATTGTTAAGGCCTATGGAATGTTCTTTGAGAGATTAAGACATAGGAAGCTTTGGGTGTCCTCATCATGGGAATAGTTTAGTTACAGATTTCAAATGGTTTACTGCAGAGCAAACAAGAAATTAGATCTTAGAGGAAGGCAGCAATTTGTTTGAAATTGTTGTTAGAAAAGTCCCTCAACATGCTGACAAGACAAAAGTTATTTCTCCTATTTTTTTTCTCCTATCAGGATCACAGCTCTTGTCAGTTCAAGAGAAGAGTCCTGTATCACTTTAAATGTACCAGGTTAAAATATCCCCAAAGCTTTATCATACACCAAAATCAAACAGATCCTGGTGTTCTGACTGGTCATTTTTTCAGCTGAGGAATCACTAATCAAGGTTGTTCTGTTCTAATATTTTACACAGTACAGTTATAAGGTCAAAAGTGACAGAGACATCTGTATCTAGTACAAATGACCATCACATATGTGAGCATCCAAATGCAGGGGTGATTATCTTTAATTTGATTTCTCCAATAAGTATATGAAGAAGTTCAGAAGCAGAGATCAGATTTGATTATTCCCCTTTTTACCAAAATGATAAGAGACCAATACAAGCTCAAAACACCCCAACAGTAATTAAGCATTTCATCACAAACTTGTAACATTTGAAGGACTAATAATTATGTGATAAATTCTGCTCAAACAGATTTTCAATTTTTGTATTTAACAGAGTGTCCTGGAGCATTTGTTGCAGCTATTTACTGAAGAGTTTTATTGCCATAAAATCTATAAATACTTGCATCATTAGGTTAAAAGGAGAGAATTTTGTCTAAAGCAAGATTCTACCTAGAGAAAGACTAAAAATCTGTCTGCTGTTGCAACATATCAACAATGCAGAAGATAATAAGTAGTTAGGCACCTTGAACAATTTCAAATGAGGTGTCTGCACTCAAAGGTTATCTAGCAAAGTCCCTTTAAAGGCCATCCCCTTCCCTAGTATGGCTTCTCTGATGGTGTTTTCCTTAAGTATTTAATTATATGGCAACCTGTGCCTAGTTTGCTTCTCCAGAGCTGTTGACTTGTAGTCAATAAAGCAAGCACTCTTCCTCCTACTAAATCCTGTTATTGAGAGAGTGACATTTTCCTCTGTTTGATCAGGGATCTTCTCCCCACCCAGGCTTTGTGTTACCTTAGTGTCTTAGAGGACTAATGAAGGACTCAGGCTCCTAAAAGTCTGTCTACTTTTTCCAGCCAGAATATTTCAGTTTGACAGAAGATCCTGTCTCTACCTTGATATTTTGCCTTTGAAGCATCACTCAAGGGGTCACTTAATTGACAGATGCACTGGATAGGTTTAAGCCCTCAGTGGTTACCTTCTGCTTTGATGCAAAGCCATGTAATTTAAATGATGAGGGTTTCCTGTAGCCCCAACATCTCTGACAGCTTAGAACCAACCAAGTGGAAACTCAGAGAGGGACCTGAGTGAATTTATACTGTGATGATCTGATGTTCCAGTACCCCAGGTCTCAAAGAAAAAGGTGTTTCTTTCAGAAACTTGTGCAGACATTAAAGACTGCTCACCTGCTGAACACTCTCCTTTAGAACCAGCATACCTGACTTTGGGCTGAGGAGATAGGAGATAATGCTGTTCAGTTGTTAACACCCAGCTAGAGGAATATTCATCCAGTGCTGAAGAACAGTCACCTTTTAAACCACTTTCTTTTTTTTTTTTTTTGGTGCTTATAGTAAGGTTCCCCTTTAACAACACAATGCAAACCAGCCATTGATAGCATCTGTAGAGGGACCTGATACTTCATTTTACTAACCCTCTTCCCCTCTCTGGTAGGAAAGGCAGCAGGCTGCATAAGAACAGGTATTATTAGGGTCCAATAGTAATTCAGGTCATTGCTAAATTGCAGAGTAGAGATGAAAATCCTAAAGCCAGTTCAGTCTAAGTGAATCAGTTATTCAGAGGATATATATGGTGTTTCACTTGTGATTCTGCTTGGAGTGAAAATGCAAGAAATGGGTAAATTAGAGTTTAAAACATCCATCTGGCATCATTTACTAAAGTAAACTTATTTCTCAGATTGTCATAGGGAAATGTACACTTATTTTTGCTGTTGTTTTGATTTAGCTGCAGGAGAGCCATGTTTAAAGCCAGCCTTCTCTGCCTCACGGCTGAGTCTCTGCCTGCATTCCCTTAAGCTCCAAGTTCACTTACTTTACTTTTGAAGGTGGGCTGAGCATCGGAATCTGACGAAAGAGTGGGCTGTGCCCTCGGTGCGAGGGAGCTCTTCCATTCCCCTCAATGACTACATTTGCTCGTGCAGTACACAGCAGCAGCAACAGTGTGGTGCTCTGGGTCTCCAGCTCTGCCCGGCAGACGGGTCTGCAGCTCGCTGAACATCTGCCAGCCAAGTTTTCCATGTTCTGCCGGATGTGAATGCTGCCCAACTGCACCGGGAAAATGGGCACAGGGGATTATCTCTGCATTGCTATGAGCGGAGGGGCGCCGTGGGGCTTCAGGCTGCAAGGGGGCAAGGAGCAGAAGCAGCCTCTGCAAATCGCCAAGGTAGGAGCGTGACAGAAAGATGTTGTTGGAGTTTTGTGGGCACGGATGACAGGACCACTTTGTTTAAATCCATCCTGCTTCCAGGGAAATGGTTGGCGTGGATCTTGTTGTGATGCTTGTTTGAATTCGCTAACGGGTTTTGCAGAGATTCTACAGGTGCTGATTCTGTTGGTTTCAATAAAAAGGGATTATTACTTTTGGGTAGCTTGCAAGTGTTACAAAGGTTTTGTTAGATGCTGAATGTTTCACTTGTGACATGATGTGTGCCTTTCAGCTCCTGTTTTCTTTGCTCTCTGGCTTTGACTGCACTCGGCACATCGCAAAACTCAATCTCATATTAGGAAATGCTGCTTCAGTCATTTATTTATGATAGTTTTTCTACTCTGGCCATGGAATAAATACAGCTTTATAATGAGAAAATGTTCTTACTATTTTGGGAATCCTGGAAAGCATTACACTGACTTATCTCTGGTTTTGGAAAGTTATCCAGTCTCAGAAGCAGCTTTAATAGATGCCAAACGTCCCCTCTTATATTTCATGAGCAACGCTGAAAATTACTGGACACTTTATAAATTATCTGCACGTATAGAAGGAGGGCAAGACAGACAGTAGAAGTTGACAATAAATTAAAAATAGGAACTGGTAGCCCCAACTTGCAGAAATAATTTTTCAAAGGTAGTTTTGTTAAAAATCAGTGCTCACTCCAGTGCAACAATGAAGATTTGTCACGGTTATTAAGGCTTATATAACTGTATGGAGCTGCATTCTGCTCCCTTAGACAAGAGGGACAAATTTTGTCCAGAGCTCTGAGCTCAGCAAAATACCACTGGCTGAAACAGTACGGGGACTGATCTCCATCCCATGAGCTCTGCCTAGTTAAACTGAGGGAGAGAGTTTAAAATGTGCCTTATCTCCTTCCAGTATCTTGGTAATGCAGTACACCGAGTGTGTTGGTTTTACATTGATATGGTATTTTAGATCAGTAGTTTAGTATTTAAGCTGTAACTTTCTCAGGCTGTCAATACACTTAGTTATTAGTTAACTTTAATTTCCTATATCAGTTAACTTTTTCACAAACAGCAGAAACAATAAATCGACCTCATTTTATAGGAGAAGGTCCTTTTAGCTCCTCTTCCTCTGTCAAGAAAAGAACATCCTTCACTATTCTTTTCACTTATTTCCAGCCTATCATATTAGCCATATCCAGTAACAGAACTGTCTGAATAATTTTTCTCATTCCTGTTAAGTTTTTTGTTTGTTTTTCTATGTTTTGCAAAACTGGAACTTGTTCACTTTTTTCCTACCGGTGGGCAACTGTTGCTGTGCAAGTAAAGGCTCTGATAACAGCTGGCAGTGGACTCCTGCCATCTAGTGAAAACTTGTAGCTAGAACTTAAAAAATGGTGAGCAACGGTAAAAGGCAAGTGGCCTAGATTACATAAAACCAAAAGTAAAAACAAGATTCTGACTGAACTTTAGTTTTCCTGAAAAAAATGGTCTATTCAAGGGTGGGTTGTTGATTTTTTTTTTCATGTTCACATCCTAGATTGAGCCAGTAAGTCTGGGTACTAAAGGCTGGAACTTCAGATAGTTGTACCTTACTTTAATGTATTTTCAGTAATATACAGTACTACTGAATATTCAATAATACAGAGTATTTTCTTATGGGAAAATCCCCAGGAAAATAGACTCACATTTAGAAAATAATAATATGTATTTTTAGGAAAAAATTCACAGGTACAAGTTTGTTTTCCTGTAAATGAAAGGAAAGGTTCCAGAGGGGTTGCTTACCTTTATTAGAGTGGAGGGAAGGGCACTCAGGTTCTGGTCATGAGTGGAGAAGTGATTGTGATATAGATCTAAAGTGGAGAGGGATATGAAATAGAGGGAAATGAGATAATCCATTAAAATATGTCAGGACAAAAAATTCCCAAATTCACACTACCTACTCTTTGATAAAGGAAACATATTGTTTTTAAAGCTGATGGGATAAGTCACTGCAGCTCACTGCCAGAAGCAGATTTTACCAGTTTGTTTTATGCCTTTTAAAATAGTTTTATTACATTTATAAAGAATATGTAAACCATCCCCCCTCTGCCTAGCTCCTAAATCATATATTCAAGCAGCATTCCCACTGAAATCCATGAGAGTTTTGCCTGGAGTATAAATTATTGTCTTCCATTACCATGCAAAGTGTTAATGGAGAGATAAAGACAAACCTTTTACCAAAAAAAATCTCAGTACTTTTTCACAAGTACTTTCGCAGATAAAACAGGCAATTTTCATTAGCAAATAATTTTACAACCACTAAATTAGATTCCAGACCTTTCAGTAATTTGTAAGTGTGAGATTGCAACAAATGGATTTTTCTGATGCATGAGAAAGTATCATTCTGCTTGTCTATTTCAAACGCTTATTCAAGATATAAATTTGACTCATTTTCTGTAGAGGCATAAGACATATTTAACAATTCTCCTCCTCTAAACCCTGGCTCTGTGCATCAACTTACTTTGTGAAGTCCGATAATGTTGCAAATAATTCATAAAAACTGATTTTCAGATGAAAAGAATTTGCATATTCTATATACTGTCGCAATATAAAAGAAAGTATTTTAAATGCTATGTCCAAAGACACACTGTACTAATAAAGTTATCTAATAAATGGATGTTATTTTAAAAAAAAAGTTTAATCATGAGTCCAAAGCTAAGGAAAACAGTGGTTGTGTGTATCCCTTCACTAAACCATGTCAGTGCTGTGCTGCAGGATGGCTTTCCCAAAGCAGGAGATAGGAAATCTCAGTGTAGCAGTGACCCTAGAAGGATAAGTATTCAAGATATATAAAAGTTAAGCAATGCATGATGTCCTTTCCATTTTACCATGAGATATATGAAAGAATATTTTTAAAATTAATATCATTACGGTTTTTCTTCTTGAAAATTTCTTTGCAGTTTTAAATTTAAAATATATACAAAATAATGCCTGATTTTCTGAACTAGCATTTGAAAGAAAGTCCTGTGAGTTTTTCTATTAATACTTAACAATAGTTAACAGTAAAGTTATATCCTTTCAGAAGCATGTCTTTTGCAACAGGTAATTTAATGGAGTTGTCCTATAGATGATTAGATTTATATTCATCTACAATGTGACTCTGTTAAATCATCTCTGCAGGAGAGGTACATTATTCTGACCGTATCTGTTACCTGCACCAAACAGTAATTTGATTAACTCATTGTTTGTTATCTGTCAAAGTCTTGGTAATTCATGTTTGGGAACTTAACCAAATAATTCTAATATTTAAGGGAGACAAGTTGCATGACTCTGACCTATAAGCACTTCAAAGGAGATCCAGATCAGTGTCCTAAAAGTAAAAATGAATGGATGCTTACAAGGAGGCTTTGGCTACTGCTTCCCAAATTGTAGCTTTACCTTTGGCTTAGTAATGACATGTGACAACTGGCTGCCTGGTCATTTTAGACTTGTGCCCTTGTCCATCAACATGCTCAGATTTCAAGTCTCACTTTCATCATTTTGGATTCATTGGAACCTGAAACAGAAAGTGAAACTCAAAGACTTGGGAATAACCTGAACCAACAGTGTGAAAAGTAATATCTGAATATGATTACTTAACACTGGATGTAAACAGAGGTGGGCTGTGTTGCGGTAGTTTGACTTTTGCTCTGTGTTTGTCCAAAATACTTGACACATACAGAACAACGACGAGAGGTTTTCATCAAGTTGACCTCTACACTGTGTCTAGCAGAAAAAAAAAAAAGGGTGAGAGATGTTAGTACAGTTATGCTTTGGATCCTGAGGTAAGGCAAAACCAGTGTAATGTATCTA
>VYZP01019000.1:0-15126 GCA_013400635.1 Hypocryptadius cinnamomeus
CTTACCTGAATGAAAGTAGCACCCTCTACTGCTGCCTTCAGGTCTGTACAAACGCTAATGAGAGCCAACTGCTGCTCCGCACTCAAAGCTCCTTTCAGGACTCCCGACTTCTCCATCTCTTTCATTTGTTTGCTGACAGAAACAACATAGACACATTTAAACACTTTATCATTGTTCAGCCACCATCAATTTTTAAAAAAACTTTCTTAACAAACCATGTACTACACTATTTGTCATGCCACTGCACACATCTCTATTCAAAAATATAAAGGTGCATTTCAGTAATTTCTCCTTCCTCCCCCATCTTATCAAAGGTTTTTCTTCTCTTCAAGCACAGACAGCTCCAAGATCTACACCTACATGTGAGATGGTCACCACTTCAAATTTGTTTTAACGGGTGCACAATCAACAAGAGGTTTTTTTGGCTCATATTTAATGGGAAGCAAAGTCCCTTTAATAAACTTCACCTAGTTTTACAAACAGTTCTTTTGCTACAAAGCCTCACTGTAGGGACACTTCTTTACTACTATAGAAATAAATAAATACATTCGATACAGGCAAGAGTCCTTCATAAAAACCATGCCACTACATTTTGAGGTTTTTTTAATGACTACAGAACAAGTGTCAAAAAATTTAAATAGTTACTAAACTTGAAATGAATGCTCAAGTACACACCCTGGCTGGGACTGGACATGCCACTTCTTCAGAAAAGGTCTCTACAGTTTGAAGCCCTCAAACATCCAGAACAAGCAAGCCATTTTTCAAAACCACTATAAGCTGCTTAGAGGAACAATGGCCACAGAAATTAGGTGGGATTAATCTGTCTGATCACAATCAATATGAGCCTAAAGCTCTTTGATGTAGTCTTTATCATGGTTAAATCGGTGCGGTTTTGATCAGTTTCATCAAGACAGAACTCCTCTGAGCCTTTGGTTATTATTCAGCAAAAACTTCTCATCCTCATGAAGACATGAGGAAATTGCCCTAATGAATAGCAACAGGGGAAAAAAAATCCTTTATTCTTCCTACCAACTTATCTAAGGACATGGCAAATGGATGGCTGAAAAGCACAGACTTCTACTTCTTAAGCAATTTATGGCAAAGAATAGGAAACAGGGATCTTCAGCTCCCTTTCCCAAGGCCACAGGGAATAAACAGCATGCTGGGCAGCAACTTCGTCCAACACTTAAAGTTTCTAGCACTAAAGGTGCCAGTGCTTCAAAAACAGGTGCCCTAAGCTACAGAATCCAAACTTCTGGCTCCCTCACACCTTGTGAAGCAAGATGAATAATTCAAAAGGTCTTCACTATCCTATATCCTTTATATTTCATTAGAAGTTCATTTCCCAGGTGCTCTTGCCCAAATCCAGCATACTCTTGCTCACATGCTTAAAACCTCAAACCAAACAAAAACACACACAAAACAAAAGTTACATTTGAAGATACCATATCAGAATTACTTCCTTTTTTGAAGAAGAGGGTGAAGTTCTTGTTCACTCTCATTGCAATATTACATTTGTCTTAACCTTCCAGATTCTCCAAAATTACAGTACATGACTGGTGATTGAGGGATTCAAAAAAGCTAGTCATAGACTAAGTGATCAAGCTTCTATTTTTCTTCCCCAAGCTTGCAGCATCCATCTCCTGTTTCATATCTTTCCTTCTGTGCCAGTAATAACCATTCTGCATTTCTGCTTTTCTGTCATAAGCCACTAAAAATACACTGTGCACTCAGAATACCATTTCTTAGTTAACCTTCAAAACTGCCATCTTCATCTTTGGAATTTGAGGCTGGACTGATTTTTTTTACTCCTACACAAAAAGCATTCTTTTTAACATAACCAATCTTCATGTTAACCATGCATTTAAGTCAGTTAAAACATCGAGGAGGATGTATGTGCATTACTTCAATTTTGGCTTTCCCTCCTGGGAAATTTTAATTTCTTGCAACATTTGCCAATCTACTTATTGCCATTCTGGTTGTTTTGTTCCACAAACAAATTTTAGTCTTTCAAACACCAAATCATCTTTATATTCCCAAGGGGTATTAGATTGCTGCAGAACTGTGGGAAACCAGTGCTTCATGATACTTACCATACATTAAGACACAAAGGTTTGTACATAGAGCAGTGCACCACTGACCTCTACTGGATGGCTTTTTAATGAAGACAGCCTAAATTTTTAGGGGATCATTCCTAGGATGACCCTAGACTGCGATCATTGCAGCCATATCCACAGCTTCACTCTGCAGCTATATTGTATGTGCAGCTCAGAGAGTTTCACTCAATACCTGTAAGGTCTTTCAAGAATGAAGAATTCACATCAATAAGAAAATACTACTTCCTTTCTGAGCTTATGCTTCATCTACCTCCAGAGTTTTACTGTTGTACCTGTCTGCCCAAGTCAGCACTATTCTGGGAACTGGGCTAGTATTTGCTTCAGGATAAGGCATCCAATCTGTGGGAACACTCCCAATCACATAAAATGCCTGGGATGCTTCTGGTTACAAATCCTACTCTAAAAGTCTTTACAGAAGGACCCTGAAAGCAATGCTAACACTTAACTCATCTTGTTCACACCCCACTTGCCTCACCTTTATCCACAGCCACTACCGGGCAGCTGTATTCAGCACACACAGCTGCAACCAGCAAATATTTACTAGAATTAAGACTGCTTAATCACAACCACACTGCCCAAACTAACAAGAAGGGAATGAAGAGAAGAGAACAGCAGCCCTGTTCTTCCCAAGTTCGGCCACCTGCTGTTGCCCAAAGACTAGAACTGTTCAGCAGTCAAAGCACAACCATCTAGTGCTGTCTGATAAATGAGAAGGTAGTTGGCATGATGAGAACAAACAAAACATCACTCATATTTAGTCCGAGACAGAACAGACCAAGTAGGTTTTGTGTAGCCAAGCTTGAAAGCTTTCAGGAAAGGAGATTTCACTGACTCCTGGGACAACCTGTTACTCTGCATACCAGGCAAATGTGAGCACCATAACTGTTCTCAAAACACAATTTTAGTAATTACACAAAACACTCTTACTGAAATCATTTGTTCCAGCTGCCATGGGCACTGGCTACCACACAGGAATGAGGTGAAAAGACAACATTTCCTTTTGGAGGTATTTTCAACTCAGTCAAACAGAACAGTCAGACAGAACCTTTGTAAAGATGAAATCTATCCCCGTCCAAAGCCTATCAATATGTTCCCTAGTTAGTTTTGCAAGTGAAGCAGTTTTGCCTAGCTAGTTAATTCCACTTTTGGGCATGGTGTGTGGGAAGAGATAAAATCAAAATGTAGAATTAAGCCTACGATTTAGCACAAGCTTGATGTGCCAGCATCAGGCACTCAATATCAAACTGTGTTCTGAAAAGAAACACCTAGTTAGAAGTTCTCCCCTCAAAAGAGATATATAAAACTATCAAAGAAGACCTAAGCCAAGCTGCATCTTGCCTTTGATATATACAGCACCAATACTACAAAGCAATACATAAGACAGACTGGAAGACTAAGCCAGTAAGCCTGGTAATTAATCAATCTTTATCAGCAGAATAATTATGTTTAAAACAATAGCACAGTAACTACTTAGAAAAGTTTATGTATTACAAGAATCATAAATTTACTTTTGGCAGAGGGGCATGCACTAAAGCATTTCTGCATCCTATGTTTTAGGACTACTGTCAGGAATAGGATACTACTTGTTTTTCTAATTCTCACTATTTCAAAATTTAGCAACCTTGCATTCAAACCTGAATCACACAATGTAGAAAAAAAGCACCCTGGATATGAAAAATTACATTTCCCCGGGCAGGCTACTAGAGCATGTATTTAGTAGGTCCAGTGTGGTATAAGGGTGTTTATTAGTTTGTTTCTTCATCAGAACAGAAGTTTGTTCCATTAGAGCAGACCCAGAGACGTTCTGAATTCATATGAAAGGCAGTAACTTCTGAGTCAACAGACTAAAAGGCAACAACATAAAATAATTAAGTATCACTTCTGCCATCAAAGAAGTATCATCTCCTTTTAGAAGTGAGTGTTGCTCACTACTCAAACCCCGTTTTATTTGGAAAAGGGAAACTACAAATAGTCATCTGTACACTTCAGTTTCTCCCCAATAAGTCGTACCTCCATACACTAGAAGTTTGTGGACTGCTGACTAGAGTGGAATAAATATGTTCCAATACTAAACAAAATAAACCACAAAACCCCTAAGCCTAAAAACTTCCCTAAAAGTATTTGCTATCTTGATGGAAAAAGGAAAGCAAATTATATCAGGTTTAGAGAACCAGTCACCAGCTGGCTCTATCAGACAGACATTCCCCTGCTGCTCTCCTGTGAGCACATATTACCTGCTCAAGCTCCAGCTCTTACAAAAGTATCATATCAGTAAATCATTGTGATTTACTGCAGGTTGTGTGCTATGAAATGAGTGCAAAGAAGTTTGACCATATCTTGATAGATACAATCATTAAAATAGTGGTTGAAGAAACTGTGTAGCTTTGTATTCTTGTCACGAAAACTATGTTTTCCTGAAACTAGGCTTTTAAACTGGAGTGTTCCAACAGCCAAAACACACAAGTTAATTATAAGTTAAGATCATCTCATGTAAAAGGCAAAAACCTGCCTTGAACTCAACTGAACTTGCCTTGAACTTATCAATGACTTGGATGAAGGGGCAGGTGCCTCCTCAGCAAGTTCATGGATTACATTGAACTGGGAGGAGTGGCCAATATCCCAGAGGTCTGTGCAGCCTTTTAGAAGGACTTTGACAGGTTGGAGAGATGGGCAGAGAGGGACTGTCTGGAATTCAACAAAGGCAAATGCAGAGTTCTGTACCTGGGGAGGAATAACCCCAGGCACCAGCACAGGCTGGGGGTGACCTGCTGGACAGCAGCTCTGCAGAGAAGGACCTGGGGGTCCTGGTGAACAACAAGCTGTCCATCAGCCAGCAGTGCCCTCGTGGCCAAGAAGGCCAGTGGAATCCTGGGATGTATTAGGAAGAGCAGTGCCAGCAGGTTGAGGGAGGAGATCCTGCTCCTCTCCTCTGCCCTGGTGAGGCACATCTGGAGTGCTGTGTCCAGGTCTGGGCTCCTCAGTACAAGACACAGAGCTCCTGGAGCGGGTCCAGCAGAGGGTTACAAAGATGATTATGGTGCCAGAACATCTCTCCTACAAGGAGAGGCTGATGGAATTGGGCCTGTTCGGCCTTGAGAAGAGACAACACAGAGGACCTCAACAATGTCTATAAGCATCTGAAAGGAGGGTGTCAAGAAATGGATCCAGGCTCTTCTCAGTGGTGCCAAGCAATAGGACAAGAGACAACAGGCAGAAACTGGAATACAGGAAGTTCTACCTGAACAAGAGGAAGAGCTTCTTTACTGTGAGGGTAACTAAACACTGGAACAGCTTGCCCAAAAAGATTGTAGGGTCTCTCTTCTGGAGCTATTCAAAAGCTGTCTGGATACAAGGAGCTTTAGAAAACCCTGCTTGAGCAGGGAGGTAGGACTAGATGACCTTCAGCACTCCCTTCCAACACTACCCATTTGGTGATTCTGTGAACACCTACAGGAGAACACACACAGGCACACAACAGTACAGACCCACTGAAACAGCACTCTATCCTATTACACATGACATTCTGTGCTTCCTGTTTCCAAGCTGAAAACCTTGGAAGGCTAACATCCTCATGCTGCTATTAGAAAAAGAAAAAATATGGGGCAAGTACTGGCTTTAGTAATGAACACCACAAAGCTGCCACCTAATAATCCAGAAGCTCATTGTGGCTACCACTATGACAACAACTCTGAAAAAAACCAAAAGTTTGTGTCACCTAGGTGATGCAACAGAGATGTTTGGTCTAACATCTACCTGGAAAGAAAAAGATGGATTTTCCCACTCCTCTGTTATCAAGCCTTTTTCAGCAGATCTCACTAGACATCACACACATACTGTTTAACTTCTGAACTCTAACAACTGATCTGATCTACAAGGGGTTCCTGAAGTCACTCCAGTTCGCTTTAAGGCTTGTTACAGAAAACAGTTAGGATGCAACACACCACAACCTTTTTTCAGGTGCACCTTACACCCCATACAGCTGACACACAAGCTGACATCATGTCACTCCAAGGCATCCTGAAGAGAGAGCTGATGCATCTAGGTTGATGCTAATTGTGAAGTCATCTGAAGTCCAGCATTAAATGCTGAAACAGCAACATAAGGTTGTGCACAGAACCACTTTATAAATGTACTTTCACCCTCACTCACAGGCAGATAAAAGCTGTATTTTCAGGACCAGCAAGAAGAGGGTGCATAGGACCAAGCAGACATGTTCCTTCTAACACAAGAACTAGCAGTCAATCAAAGTAATTTAGGAGCCAGGTTCAAAACAAACACAAGGGAACAGCTCCTCACGCAGCGAGCAGTAAATCTGCAGAACACAAAGTCCTTTGGTAAGGAGGCCACAGAAGGGTTTATATCAGTTCAAGGGAAGGTTAGAGAAATACTTGGAAGAAATCCAGTTAAGAGTGACTGAATTAACTCGTTGGCATTGAAGGTTGGGGGAAGGGAGCAGACAGGCAAGACTTGAACTTGTAGCTCTTGTAGTACCAAAAGCATGAGGCTTTAGCCACAGTGCCATGGGCAACAGGAGAGGGCTGGAGGCCTCCTGGACTCAATGGGTGTGAGTGATGTCACGTTCACACCCTCAAACTGGCACGCCTTCTAAAGATGCTTCCTACTTCAACTGTAACTGAGCAATGACACTAGCAACTTCTTCTTCTTCTTCTAGGACTCAAAAACACCTGTTTAAGAATTTAAAAACTAGTTATAAAATGCTAATAATCGTAGCAGGGCTTCTCAGCAATCCATCTTAACCTACTTCCACTTTGAAAGGGTCTTTATTGCCTTTCTGTGGAAAAACTCTTACGTTCATATATTTTAAACTTAGCCGATAAATAACCTAAAGGCGGTAAGCATTATTTTAAAGAATGGAATTTAAACCTAAGATCTTGAATAACTTAAAAATTAAATTTCTCTTCAGAAGTCTTAGTGACATTTGAAAGCACAGATCTTCTGACCTTAACCTGTACTTCTAAGTTAAAGCCTTCTTCAAAGCCTAAAATTTATGCTCCCTGAAATAACAAGATATGGCTATTCATTCATAATTACAAAAATCCCACAGTTTCATTCCAACCCCAGTTATTTCAAGTCAGGTTACCTACCGAATATTTTCCAGTGCAGTTGTTAGCTGCTCTTGTGCAATATCATAAAGTTTCACTTTGAAGCCTCCAGCAGCAAACACCATGGCCCAGCTGCGACCAATGAGTCCACTGGGGAAAAAAAAAAAAAATCAGCCAATTAATAAACCAGCATTTAATAGGGGGAATGAGATCTTGAAAGCATTGCAAAAACCAAACCAGAGCTTGGACTCTTCGATATTCGATAAAAAGATCAGTTGCATACTGACGAGAAACAAATTCTCTAAATGAGAAATACCATTTGCTGGCTGTGTATACAGGTTCTCTGAAAGCTGGAACAAAAATAATGGGGAAGAAAAAACCCAAAACAAAACAGAAAAAGGAGAGCAGAATTCAAAGAGGAGGAACCACTACTTGGGGATACTGGGCTCAATCACCAACAGTTTTGTCATCCACAATATTAACCTGGACTTGGTTAATGCATTTACATTAAAGAGATTAAAAATAAATAAGTAAATAAATAAATAAATTCAGCTCATAGACTGAAGACAGGCAGCAGTCCACTGATCCCAGAGTGCAGGATCCTGCTTCAGAGGTGATCAGAAAACACAAGGCCCAGCTACTGAAGTCACAGGTCTTAAGCAATTCAGAAAGTACCACAAGCACATGAAAAGGGGGAAAAAAAAATCTCAACTGAGCATGGATTTGATACTATTTTTCCACCTAGCCACCTCTAGCACTACCTTTATTTTTAGATCAAGCATTTTATCATGCTGGATACACATAGGAACAGTCTGCCTACATCTTTTGGTGAATCATATTACTGAGCAATACATGGAGGAAATCTGTAGTAACTGACAATTTTATTATCTCTCTTAAAGTGATGCAGGTTCTAACTTCATTAGATGTGTAGCAGGCAGCAGTCTTTTCAAATGGAAGCACCAAGGCACAGCGTCACAAGCATAAGTAACCTGAAATCACAAAAAATTAGGAAAAAAAATCCACAGACAAGATCAGAACTCAATATCCATGACTGTTACAGTAGGGGTTTTGATAATTACATGCATTTCCTCTCACTTCCAAGATCACTGTATTTGCAGCATTAAACTTTAGTGATGACTGGCAACTGAAAAATTCAATGCCATTAGGGCATCAATATAGGATTAAAAAGGGAGCAAAAGTCAGAGATAAAGTAATAGGGCAGATGAGAAAAGAAGGAAGAAAAAACAGGAACATGCTCAGCCTTTGGTTTAACTATATCTTTTAAAAAAGGATCAAAACAGGAAGTTTCAGGAAATAGCAGGAATCAGTGGAAATAACTGGGACAAAACCAGTTAAGTTTTGCATTTACTGCTGTTAAGCAGACAGTGAGGTCTCTCTCAAAACCTACCATTTAAAAGCAAAAATAAACAACTTCTCTGTAGTAAGCCCAGAGTTCATCAATTCTGAGGCAAGCAACAGAACCAACTTACAGAATAGGCATGGCCAAGATTTGTTAGCTACTGTAGCCTCTTGGCTAATGAGTATTTATAAAATAAAAGCATTTGAATCACTTCAACCTGACATAAGCATACCTGAGCTACCAGCATCTTTGCAAAATAGCATAACCTCTCTAAATTGCACTTTTAAATTAAATTTCCTTAAAGCACAAAAAGAAAATTCTTCCACTTTAATACAGGTTTCTAGGATTGTGGGGTTTTTCTTTTGAACCGCAGAGCACACAAAGTAAGTCGACGGTAGGTATCAGGGCTGCATTGTACATGACAGCATCATCACAACCTGATGTTAGCATATTTCACCCCAAGACAGTGCTTTTTGACACTTTGAGCACTATCATTATGGGCCCAATGATAGATAAAGTATTAACAACCAAATCTGCTCACACAACTTCCACACGTACTACCAAAACTTGCGGCAGTGCCACAGGAGCCACAGCTCTCCTGAACCTTCAGAAACACCTACAGTGAACAAAATTTCCCTGAGTACCAGCAGTAGGAGCCAGTTTGGTCAGCGTCACACAGCAGCACCCGAACTCCTATCCTGAGGCTTCAAGTGGTCTTGCTAATAAAGTTGGCTCCAGCCCACACTTGCAGCACCACGGTACAGTGGTGCACAGGCACTGTTACTATCCTGCACCTATTTTCTCTCCCCTCCTGACTCTTGTTCAAGAACTTTAGGTTCAGCTCAATGAGAGGATGAAACAATGCGTTCCTACACAAGCCAGAAATAGTGCTGATTTTGTGGCAAGGCAATATGACTTCAGGAGTGTCTAAGACGAACTTAGGAGTTTCCCGACATAGCTGACAATCAGGACGCTAAGCTGTGTTTGGATTTCTCCACTCCTCTCGCACTTACACACACACGGCATTGCAATGAAAAGGGACAGCAGTCTTTCAGACGTAAAAGGTGACTCACTTCGGTAAAGATGTTTGTTTGCTGTTTGTTTTACAGCAGCACAGAGCTGTCAGGGGCTTAAACAAAGGCACTCTAAGCAGAGGCAAGCAGGTGCATCCCCCCCATTTCCCGAGATCCAGCAGCAGCGCGCCCCCGCGGCTGGGTAAAACCCACCGCCGGCCCCGAGCCAGCACCTGGCTGACACATCCGACAGCTGCGGCAGTGGGGACAGCTGAGGCAGGGCCATACCCGACACCGAGTCCCCAAATCCCCTCCCCGCAGGCCGGACCGAGTCGGGAGACGGCGCCCAAGCCCCTTCGCACGCCGCGGGCATCCGTCCTACAGGCGCCGCGCCGGAACCTCCTCCCTGGGGGGCTGCGGGCGACGAGAGGCTTTACCTGCCGATAATGGTAACCTGCGAGGGCNCAGGGGCCGGGGCCGGGGCGGGCCGGGGGCGGCTCCCACGACCGCGGCCTCCAGGTCCCGCCCCACCCCGCTCCCCTCCCCGCTCCCTGGGCACGGAGAGAAAACGTAACATTTTAAATGTTTGATTAATATCACAAATGATATTAATGTACTCTTAATATAGCCAATAAATACTTTTTTCTTGCTTTCTATTAAAATGCCAAACAGTCGAAAAGTAGTACATTCGATCCCAGAAGAAAGGTTTCATAGTTGCTGATGAAGTTCAGTGAACCTTTGTTTGGCTATCATTTGAAAGTTTGTTCAGCTTATCATTTCTTCTACTTTCCAAGATAAATAAATAAGGCTAGCATAATAATTTGGTACATCTGCCCGCTTACTGGCACTTTGCTAATTCCAATCACATTCAACAACGAGATGGAGAAGTCAAAATAATATGTTCCTAAAGGCTTCATGAAGACTGCTCAAGACATAGCAGGTGGAAAACCGAACTATGATCTCCTTGGCTTCCTGACCTTAACACCACCCACGTAACCTGAGATATGCCAGTAGCTGGGAAGGGCTAGTGGAGCGAAGTGGCAGTAAACTGGGCCATGGGAAGATTTAAGGCAGTGGGATAGAAGAGTGTAGCATGCTGTGCCACTTCTGCTGCTCAGGGCTTACGTAGGCTGGTGTAGAAAACCGTTTTAACGTTTTAGCAAGTACCAATTTTGCTCCTTTGAAGACTAATTCAAAATGGCATGACTTGGCACATGTTCTAAACACAAAAACCTTTGTATAGACAGAGCATAACTGAAGCAAACAATGCATACTTACTTTGTGAACTCAGGTTTTTACTTCAAAGAAAAAATGGTAAGTTCCTAGAACATAAAAGTAATGTCATCTGGGCTTGAGAAAAATGGTCTTCAGAACAACTTTACCATCACTTCCATTGAGAAGTACTTTTCAGTTATTTTAATACTCTTTGACCTCCTAAGACATGTATTTATACCTTGCTTGTCATCAGCAATAGACTAAGAGACAAAAGCCATTGCAGATCTACAAGTGGATTCAGAGAATTAAAAGCTCAGTTCCAAGTATTACTGCAAGGGTTTTAGAGCTAATCACAGCTGTGATAAAAACAATTACAGGGCCTTTTAGTTCTGGGGGTGAACAAAAAAGTCTATGGCAATGAAATGTGAACTATATTATTGTCGTTGTCGTTATTATTATTATCCATTTATTAGTGCCCAAGCCCCATAGCTCTGAATTACTTAATCAAAATCAGGGTATGACTGCAGCCGTATTCCCCAGCATCTGCAGTGATCAGACACACTGGTAAGTCCAAACTAGATCAAAAGAGGAGAGACAAGTTTGCAAGAAGAAAAGAAAATATAGATAATTAAATTCTCAGAAGTATAAGTCAAGGGAAGAAAATATGACTTAAAAGCAAAGTACAAATTTAATTTTTGTGTAATAGCATAAGAGTTTTAGGCCCAGTTCTTTGCAGCCTCCACAAGTTAGGGACAGTGATTCTCCTCTGTCTTCTGCAATTCACATGGAAAGGACAGAACGTGCTGTAAGCCCAGAAACATCAAAAACCATAACCAACCAATAACACGGTGAAAGGACTTGGGCTCCATTAGGGAATCAAAAGTAGGGATTGTACTGGCAGCAGGCATGCACTCACCAGCGTATGTATTCTTTCTTCAAAGTCAAATAGCTGTAGAGGCAGATTTGGGTTGTGTTGGGAGCTGCACAGTTGATCCCTCCATGTTTTTAGTCTTTTTCTATGGAGCGTGCTCCTCTGCTGCCCCACGGGCAGAGCTGAAATCCGCTACTGGCCACAGAGGGGTGGATTTACTGCAGGGGAGAAGCAGGATGGTATAAAAGGGTTGTGTAATAAGCAAGGGGAAATAACTCTCACTAACTCTGAGCCTTAGGGACATATAATATGAAGGAGATGTGAATCCCCCCTTGGAGAAAATAAAGGAATGGTATGCTTGTAAAATACAAAGATTGCTAGCCTAAGCTTTTAGTGTGGAATAAAACCAGAGGCATAGTTCACATTTGTTAAGTATTAGATCTGTTTAATATATCACTTGTTCACTAGAGCAACCAGCAAGTACATTTATTTGGTAATGGACTATGGTCTGTTGCTACTACGTTCCTAATGGTTCGTGCAGAATAATGCCTTCAAAAGATAGCTTTAATTAATCACTTTATTGCTGTTCTGTAGAGTTCTAACTAATGGTTTGCATACTGTGTTATAACTAGTGGTTGTATTGAAATGATGTTAAAATTAAAACTATCATTTTAATTATTGTTCGTAGTTTGTGCTGTTAATTTGGGTGATCTTTCAAAGTGCAGATGGCCTGATGCAAATACTACCAATATTGTCAAAATGCTGATTCTTAAAGAAGCAATCTGAAGGAATAAGAAAGTAAACAGTAGTAAAGTAGATACTACTGAAGCACAATTCAGCAAAACTAGATAGAATTACATAGTTCAATAGTATAGAAGAAGATACCTGTTAAGAAGATGATTTTCCTGTTGCAAATGCATTTTAAACCCAAACTACAACATATGGTACAACAAAGAAGGGCACATGGTGTGGTCTTTGGGCTGTCTTGTGCAGAGCCAGGAGCTGGACTTCGATGATTCTTAGGGATCCCTTGCAATTCACATATTCTACTATACTATATATATTATTTGTAACATATGTATCATTCATAATGAGGTTCTTCCATTCATTTTGTTTTCAATTTGTATGCTGACTAGATACATTAGTTCCCTGAGGAGCAATTAAATGCAGCTTCACTGTTTGTGACAGTCGAGCTACTTGAATGGTTTCTGCATAACAGCAGGAAATCCGAAAGACCTGGTCAGTCCAGAATTCAGTACTAGAAAATTACTTTTTTAAAGATTACAGTGGGAGAATTACATTTTCCATTCATAAAAACACCATCAGTTCTTGATCAGATGAACAGTTCAACTGGCAGAGCAAGGGTAAGGTACAAACTAACAGCAATTATAAAAGGTACACACTAACAGCAATTATAACAGGCAGACTGTGGCCAGTAACCCCTGAACCCAAATTAGTAGGTCCTGGAATAGTTTGTCTGAGTCCTTATTTGCAAAGTTACTACTGGAAAAAGACAGATACACCATGTATTGAAAGGCAAAGAAATTCCTATTTAAGAATATACCTTCATGGTTTCTTTAATCTGTCCTAAATTTTCACTGAATTCACTGGATCAGATACTTGATGTCTTGAATAGTAACTGAAGGAAAACCTCATCAAATTAGCAGTTTTCTTCAGCTACACAAGTATGTAACTTGATGCCAGTCAGAGGACTGATGTGGGGCATTTAGTGACAGTTGTGGATTAATCCAACTTAAAATGATCAGGAATTTAAAGTATAAGTGCTACTTAGACTACATACTACATCTGCTCTATTTTTTTTTTTTTTTTTTTTTTTTTTTTTTTTTTTTTTTTTTTTGGCAATTTCACTTTCTAGGTTGCCCTCTGGATTTAGCCAATAAAGACAATTACACCATCTCACACCATTACAGGCTTTCTTACTGTAGAACCATCTTGTTAGATGATGTCTTATGATCACAACCCATGAGGAAGGCCCTGTCTTGCCACAAAGGATCCTGAGATTTTGAGGGCTTGTGTGAAATCTTCATGTATTAAGATGTATTTATACTTCATAGGACCAGAAAAAAAAAAACCAACAAAACAACCCTGTCGATTGACACAGCTTTTCAAAACATGAACAAAGTCATTGAGACTCTCATAATCTTGTGAGTATGCCAAGAGTAGCAGCTGGAATGCAAGGTCTCAGGACCTGGGCCAGGGCATGTTCCCAGAATGGTCAGAGTCCATACAGGCCAGGGGCCGCTTAAGTCTGAGTGTATACATCCAGTTTTGGAGGGTAAGGAAGTTTGACAACAGGAACATGGTCAGATTCCAGGGCTGCCTTGGCACCACCTCATTTACAAATTAGATACACTGCCTCCTTGACACAGTGCCTTCTTTTCACTGCCCTAGAAATTTGGGCTGAAACGTCAGAATAGTGCTGGGCACCAGGTATGCCAGGGCCCCATCATGGACAAGCTGGATAGCAGAGCTAGGTCTATTACCACACAATCTACCTATTGCTCAGGTACATATTAATGCATCTGGGGACAATGAGAAAAATCTAAAAACCACAGGTTCAATTATATATGAGGAGTCACAGGCAGAAAAAGAGGGGCTATAAATGTATATATTTTTCTTATGCTGAAGTTTATGATTTGTGGCAAGTAATGCAGCTGAAAACTTTTCCCATCCTGTTATTCTGCAAACTACTTGTACTCCAGAAAATTCAGGTATAAAGATTCTCATGTCCAAAGGTTGCAAGTCTCAAGTTTCTGTGTGAAAGTGGTTCATGCATGGAATGTGAACAGGTTAATGGAGGAAGTGATAATGTCTTAATAATTCTTTATGTTATCTTTGTTTCTCTTGTTGGGAGCCAGAGTAGAAAGACCTTTCACTCGTTCTCTGCACTTATCTCTTCAGAAAGGACTTTGAGGCTGAAAGGTGAGCAGCAGAAGACCCTGACATTGCATAATGTGCACAATCCCTGACCATAAAAAGGGTGCTCTGACTGTACTGTAGCAGCTTTCTTATGCTAGTGGCATAAGGCAGCAGGGGTTATAATTGGCCTCATAAAATGTTTTCTCTCTCAAAAATACTGTAGGCATGTTCAGAGATCCCTTCTCTATTGTTTTCCATTTAGGCATAGGAAACTTTCTCCAGAGTATAATGATTTGCCGTGGGCAAATCAACTGACACTTGTCAGGGTTTCCAAAATACCAAGAGAAAGTAGTAAAGATAGCAGGGAGAATCATCTTTTTATAAGACATTAGGGATTTTGGTTTTTTAAATTTAATTTCAGAGGCTGTGGCATAAAGATTTAACAACTTTTTTTTTCTTTTTTAATTAAGCCTTTCACTTTTAAGAGCACATTTCTCAGCTCACTGGGAGAAAAGGTGACGTTTCGCATTGAGACTGGATTGGAAATGAAGCACGTGTTCAGGCGTTTGACAGACTTCTCCTGCCGTTTACTTGGCAGGAGCGAGAA
>VYZP01019002.1:0-10315 GCA_013400635.1 Hypocryptadius cinnamomeus
GAAAACCATTATTTACTTGCTTGAGGGTTTTTCTTGTCCACCTTTGTTTTTACTAAGCTCCTCTTTCTTTATTCCTGACCTGTGACACCTGAAATAGTTTTCCTGGAGAGGGAGGATGAGTGTGGGCATGCATGTGGTGAGGAGCTGGGGAATAGCTGTTGTGCCAGCTTGTTGTGTGGAGGATGCTGGACAGTTTAGGTTCAATCTGGACCACCCTTGTCTTGTGGTCTCCACACGAGGCTGTGAAGCCAAGCAAGTCCTGGCACATTTTTTTTTTCCCCATCAGCTCTTCCATCCCACTTGACCAAAGGCAAGTGAGAACTACAGGTTTCCCTAAAGTTGAGATTTTTATTTCCCAGAGCTACAAGCAATACCAGAGAGTCCTTAGGGGCAAGGGCCACATTGCTGATATATGTGGCAGGCTGCAGACCTCACTGTGTTTGCACGTCTGGGTACAGAGGGAAACCTTGGCAGATCTTGCTGCCCTTTGCCTGCTCTTGCTGCTCAGTTTCCAGCTGAAATCTGTGCCTGACTTCCAGGTGCTGCAGGGTGTTGGGAGAATCTGTGGGGTGCAGGAAGGAAAATCAGTCTAAGAATGATTTAGAAACATTAAAGCTCCACCTTGTTCCAACCCCCAGGGACATCTTCCACTAGACCAGGTTGCTCAAAGCCCCATTCAACCTGGCCTTGAACACTTCCAGGGGTGGGGCTTCCCCGGGGAGCCTGTGCCAGGGCCTCTCCACCCTCTCAATAAATGTGCTTTCATGGCTGGTGGCATGGTGTTCTGCAAACTCAGACATCTGCTGTCCCTCTTTAGGGCAGCTGTGCTCCCAAGCAGTGCCAGGTGAGGATGTGCTTGTTTATCACAGTGGTGTTTATCACACACTTCCGACCGGCTTTGGGCAGTCCCAGATGCTCGGCACATCGGATCACCGCCCTAATTTTGAAGGTGCGTGCTTTCAGGTGTGCCCTTAACTAAGAAATGCTTCAGCTCAGGTTACTAATGCTGGTCCTCGGGATTTCCGTAGCTGTTTCCTCGCTTTCCTCTGCTGCCATCGCGTGGGCACGTCTCGGTGTTCATTTAAGGTTCATATTTAATCTCTCAGAATGCCCTCCGTCCTTGATTGTGCTGCAGATTTCAGCCGTGCACAACGTGCTTCTTCATTTGCCATGGAATTCAGCAGGGGTGGCGTCTGACACGCTAAAATGACAAAATAAGGAGAGAGAATCTCTATCGTGTTTTTCTTTCCCATTTTTCTCCTGAAAGACTTGCAGAAGGTGTACTTTTTTCACCTCTAGAAAAGGTTATGTAGAAGTAACTAAGTGTGCATGGCAAGTTACAAACCTCAAACAGAACATATTTCACGGGCATCTCAATCAAAAACCAGGCTCAAGCCTTAGCAAAACTTTCCCAAAGGGCTGTTCCTGAGGCAGATATATGTAGAGGACTCTGTGTCACTGCGGGCTCATTGAGTGGCTTTTATGTACCATAACATTCAGCTCTGAAAATTGCACTTGGGACTCAACACCATTTATGCTCTTCTGGAAATATTGTTTTGAGAGCAGAACTCTATTGAAACTACCAAAATGGAGTTCTGGAGTGGAAGAGGGTGTCATGATCCTCAAAAGATGAGGGAAATTTTGGACAGACACTCACAGAGGGACTGCTGGAGGTGTCTGGTGCAGCTTGTGCAGTTTCATGACAGCTTTGGAGCAGCAGTGTGACCTGGATCCTGCTCACCTTGGGGCTTAATCAGGCCAGAGACAAGTGGATAACTGTATTTGAAACTGGACACAGACAAGGATGATCTAATTTTAGATTGAACTATAACTTATTCTCCTGTATTTGTCCATCAATCACTTTATTTGTCCATCAATAAATGAAACATTTATAACCTGCTGCTATATAAAAAAGCAGCATAGAGATGCAACTCTGTTAGAAGTGCTGCATTATGCCAGAGCAGGCCCTGAAAATTTAGCTTTTGTGAGGTTAATTTGTATCAGTATTGCACATGAACAAACCACTCCTGAGGTCCTCACTTTGCCAATTGGTTGGGCTTCAGGACAGTACTCTTTCCCTCTGCCATCAAATATTGCAAGCAATGAAAATTTGGGCTGAGGGGCTGATCTTCTCACCTGTCCCCTTTCAGTCCAGGATAGTTGCTGGAAGTAAACACCTGAGAGTGCTTTCTTTCTCTTTGTATCAGACAAAATCCTTGTGAATGGCTGGGGCACATTTGATCATTTTACAGTCTTGTTAGGGGGAGAAAGGTTTAAATGAAACACAGACTTTAATGCAACAGATACAGCTCTAGGTGTATGGAAAACTGTGCTGAGTCTAGTTTTCCAGAGTCATAGGTCAGCTGCCAGGGCAGATTACAGCTAGATTCAGTCCTACCTGGCAGGATGTTCAATGTGGTTACAATATCTAAACCAATAACTAAATATCATGTGGTTTTATCTGTTACAATAGCTCTGACAGAAGTTTGGCCCCAGGGCTGTGAAGTCCTAATGCCTGTATGATAGAGGATTGCTGTTCAGCCACAGAGAATCAAGAATGACTTTCCATTTCCTCTCTCTTTTCTCCCTCTACTGGCCAACAGAATGAGATCATAAAGCATTCAGAGCTTTCTTTCGGTTTTCAGAGACATCCTAATCTAAAATTCATCCAAACTTCCAGCTTTGACTCATCTTGAAGGTAGAATTAAATGAGCCAACACAGCTGCATTAAACACCTAACACAAGGTGGAACAAAACATGCTGTTCTGGGGCTAACTTTTGTTTCAACCTTTGTCTAGCAACTGTCACAGGAATATTCTGGAAAGCTCAATGTCCATCAGTGCCTTAGAAAATTCCCTGAGAGTGAGTCTGGGACATCTGGCTGCCTGGGGCCAGGCTGACCATTGTCACCCCAGCACTGCAGGACCACCAGGGTGTGAAGACCCCCCCTGGAAGTCTCCAGTCCAACCTCTGCTCAGGGCAGGGTCACCTGGAGCAGGTTGTAAAGGGATGTTTCTAGTGAGGTTTTGAATATGTCCAAAGATGGAGACTCCACAGCTCTGGGCATCCTGTTCCTGTGTCTGGCCACTTATGTGGCAAAAAAAGTTTTTTCTTACGCTTCATTCATTGGAATTTCCTATGTTTGTGCCCATTGCTTGTTATTCTTTCAGTTGAGCATGCCAAAGGAAAACCTCACAAATATTGGTGTTAAATGCTTTTTGCATTTTGCTTTTGCACCCTGCAGTTTCAGCCTTTTCCTTCTGGATTGCCTACTGCTTCATGTTTTCTGAGAAGCAATCTCTGATTATAAAATGAGATGACATAGCAGCAAACACTTTTTCAAGTCTTCTTTCTGAAAGAAAGCCTGTCCAGCTGCATTAAGAGAAATATGAGCCTCTTAAAGCTGCTCACCCCTCAGACAGAAGGAAGCTGTGTTCTGTTCCACCTTAGACAATTTAGAGCAGCCATTTCAAAAACAGCCTTTAGCATCTTGAAAACAAACATGGTCTCAACAAGGATTATTAAGAAAAAAAAGGATCCCCATAAAAATCACGAGTAATAAAAGATATTCTCTTAAAACAGCTGGTGAAATAATGGGAGGTGTCCTGGACTAGAGTTAAATTTTGCTGTATTTTTGATTACTGACACCTCACTGCAACTTCAGTGGGGTTTGTCTCTCTCCTGGAGTATGGGGGAATAATTTGGAACAGTCCTGCTTTAGATTTAGTACACTTTTTATACTGACACTGAGAAAAGCAGTCTTTAACCATCTCTTTCACCCCCAGGAGGGCATTTTGTCTTTCTTCCCAGCTTCTTGGAAGTTTTTTGTCTCTGGCAGACAAAATGTTTCACAGCTTTTCTTCTGAGAGACTCAGAAATATCCCATGTGTTGTGCTAAGATGGAATCCTCTGTCTTGCAGGTTCACCCCACTACTGAAAGCAGTTTTGGGGTTGTAACCTACAACACCTTTGGCAATGTTTTATATGGTGATTCTAATATAGCACCTAGCAGTCTCTACCTCTCCTTCTCACCCAACTGCAGTTTTTCACAGGACAATAGCCCTGCCTCTGTAGATCACAGGAAATCCTGTGTATGGAGTAGGAATATCCCATCCACGCTACACAAGTGTTTGGGACTGGCATAATTTTCACCATTGCAATACTTGTGGCTCTGAGGTATTTTTTAAATTTCTGCAGAGGTTTGTGGGGGGGACAGTTCAATCATCCCCTTGCCAAGAGAAAAATTAAATCTCTTGGTTCTGATCTGAAATGTTTGCAGTGAAGTGCTGCCAGTAGATAATTAGTCATAAGAATATAATGTGGATATTCATAAGCAGTGATAAATAAATTTGTTGGCCTTTTTTTCTGGTCAAGTATGAAATGTAACTGCAATGTAACAGCAAGGCAGAGAGCCCTGAAACCCTGTTTATTCTGCAGTGCCTGTTATGGCTTCAGAAAATTGAATCCATTGGAAATTTTTGCAGAAAAAGGAATACAAAGGATTTTAAGATGCAGCAGTGTCTGTGAGATGACATGAGATGAAAAATGCCACAGTTCTATACAAAGCTTTCAGGTTCATTTCTCTCCAAGCGCTTCATCCATCAGATGATGAGCTCAGAAGTTATGGACTGCCATGATTAACATTGGAGAAGGAATCCCTGGAGAGCTAAACAAAATCCATGACTGTTTCTTACCTATATAAGAGAATATGAAATACTGTGTTTTCCACTCACAGGGCTGCTGTGTTTCGCTTGCACTGGCTTCCCAAGAGATCCAAGGCTATAATGAATCGTACTGGAAAAAGCAGATTTGTCATTTTGTTGGAATACCCAGGTTCAAAGTCTGGAATACCAGATTTTGCTGGGAAGAGTGATGAAAACCTCACTGTTTCTGGAAAGCATTGCACCAGGGTGTGGCAGCCATGGGAAATACTCACTCTCCCATGTGTGGGACTTAGGAAGTCATTCGAATCAGCTCAGCAATAACCTCTGCCTTATTTTCTTTCTGTTTCTAGAGGTGTGGCCCTCTGAGTCAAGCTAACCTGATTTGTGCTTCTTCAGGTAGGTAAAGAAAGGTAAAAACCTTTTGCTTTCCCAGTCCCCATCCTGCTGTCCCTCCACTTGAGAAATGTGGGAAGAGAGGCTGTCATTGAAGACAGGTAAAAAAGCTGCTCAGGACCTCAGCCTTCTCCTGATCTATTGGTACCAGTTTTCCAGCATTGTTTGTTTGGGGGACAGGGCTTGATATCAGTGAACAATTGTCCGTAGCCTTACTCAGTGCATTGTTCCTTTGAATTTAGAAGACTTCATTTGTTTTCAGATGGTCCCTTTTCCTAAAAAGGCAGAATATATTTCTCTTAAAAAAACCCCAAACCACCCAACTTCCCATGAGTAGTGTCCCAAGCCTGCTGGGAGCAGGAGGTGGTTGCACCCTCAAGGCTGCTGTGAGAGCTGCAGTTAACTGTGGGTTGTGATCACTGCTGACACATCCATGGAGCAAGAAGTATTGTGTGTGGTAAAACACGTCTGCATACTAGATTTTCTAGTGCTGTTAAATTGCTTTAGAGCATCAGCTTTGGCTTTGTTATTAGTACAAAAGGAGTGAATGACGAGTTTGAGCACTTTTCTTGAAGACTTGTTTACAATTCTTTTAATCCTAACTGCACTGTAATTTGTGCAAAGAGGGGCCTGCCTAAGTGGTGGCAGCAATGTCTTCCATCTCTGCATTTATCTAAGGAGTTTGGCTTAGGAATAGGAAAACAGAGTTGCTACCACTGCTGTGAAGTTCTGAGAACCCACCAAGCCAGCCCACTAAACCCCACGATTTCTCCCAGACCAAAACTGTCAGCAGCCAAGACTCTGGCTGCCCTTGGAGCCTGAAATTGGGTTGAGGGAAGGTTCCTACACGCAGACACATTTTTGATGCACTTTATTAGGAATCCTGGTGAGCCATAGGATTTGAACTACCTTAAACTTGGAAATAAGTCCCTGTTTTAGAAGCTTTCAGCAAATTTCTGAAGTTCTGCTGAGATCCAGCTTGTCAGTAGCAGCTTCCCATCCATCCTGGGAAGCTGGGCACAGTTTTTTCCCTGGAGAGATGCTCCAGCAGCACTTGGAAGTGAATGACGAGGGATTAATCCATAGGAAAGGTTAAATCTGTAATCACTCCCAGGCTCTTGGCAGCACTGAATTCCCAGCTAAGGGGAGAGGAGCCACCAAAATTGCCCCTTCCAGTGCAGCAGCTGCTTTGTGCCAGCACCTATAACCTGGGATTTATCCCGATTGTCTGACTCTGGAGTCATTGAAGTGCTGGAGTGGGGAAAACAGACCAGACAGTAGATTGACCACTTGTGTCATCTGGTGGTTTTTGGGAAGGGCACAGCAACAGGCTGTTTAGGGAGAGGAGCCACTGCTTCCCGGTGAGGTGTGGGAAAGGCAGCTCAGAGGACATGGCTTGGGAATTGCAAGCGGAGAATTGGCTCAACCCAAATCCACCTTAAACTCCTGAAATAATCCTGTTCCAAGCCCCTGCCATGGTCAGGAACACCCTCCTGGGATGTCCATGGAATATACTCTGTGCCAGGCTGGTGAAACAGGTGGGGTTTTCTCCCTGAGCCCAGTCCCAGACAAGAATGGGGTTTCCATGGGAAGAAGCCTGTGAGCTGCATTTCCAGAGCTGGGAGGCTTCATGCCTGGAAATGTTTCCAGTACTGCTCTTTGGTTCTTTCCAGAACTGGGCATGATGATGTTTCTCCCCAAAGTGAGGTGGTTTCCCCTGAGTGGAAGAGTGAGGAAATGGGGATAGTTCTAACTGTCACAGAGATCTGGGAACACCCCAGTTCCAGTGAGGAATGTGATACCCAGCTCGTGGTGTGTGCCCTGAGATGGTCTTGCCTGTTGTTTATTCTTTAGAGCCCATTGGAGTTCTGGCCTGGATTTGGGAGCAGCCAATTAGCCTGGAGCTGTGAGATTTTTCCTGTCAGAAATCCATGATGGGGATGTTCTTCCTGGCTGTCCCAAAGGGAAGGAAGAGCTTTGAAGTTGTTGCAGCCACATGCTGTGGATGCATCCCCTGAAGTTCAGGATTGTTCATCTGACTCTGCCCCTGACCCATGGCTTGCAGGGAGTCTCCTGGTGTTGTGGATATACCCAGGAGAAGATATTCCAACATGTGCTTTTTATGCCAGGAGTTCCAAACCCAGTAAGTCTGTCACATTCTGTGTGAGCTGTCCCAATGGTGGGATGGGAGAGGGAACACCTCCACACTGCTGTTTGAGACATTACTGCCTGGGAATTGGGGCCAGCTGGGCGTTTTAGAGCACTGATGCCACAAGGTCAGCCTTGACCTGCATCCCCAGGGAATGCTGAGGCATCCCATGCCTGTGGCACTCGGTAACACAACCCTGATGTGGAGCAAAAAGAGGAGGTGGGGAAATTTGGGGTTAATGGGAGGAATGGAATTGGGATTTCTGGAATGGAATTGGGATAGGTGCTGATGATATGGAATCATGGAGTAGTTTCACTCGGAAGGGACCAGAAAGACCCTCTGGACTCTGTTACCCCATCCTATGGCAAAGAACACATCCAAAACTGCCTCCTCACCTTCATGGAATGGCAATGGCTTTTGGGAGCTCTGGCAGGAGCACCTGGAGACCAGGTAAGAATAGAAATGGAATTGTTATGGCTGCTGTTGGATGTTGTTTTCTCTTTTCAAGATGTTCCTCTGATTGATGTTTTCACAGTAGATTTCTAGGCCTCATTTGAGGGTAATTCCAATAATTTGGAAGTAGTTGGAAAAGAGTGAGGAAAAAAAGTGACCCTGATTCATTTCTAGTAATTCCAAACTTCTCCCACAACACCATTTTGGGGGAAAGCTGGTTAAATTAAAAAGATACAGAGGAACAAATGTTATAAACCCTCCTGGCTCTCTGACAGAGCAAAGCTTCCAGTAATCCCAGTAGATCTCTCAGAGAAACTGTGAGATCGTAAGGTTTTTCAGGAAAGGAAAATAAGGACAGAAATGAGGAAACAGGCTTCCAATTAATAATGATTTCATGGGTGTAGGAATGATTCCTGTATGTTTGATGCCCCCCTTCATATTCCTAGAATAATTTTAAAGCATTCCTTTAAAAAATCATTTAAATTTGGGAATTCAAATTTGAAAGGAAATAATGCAAAATAAATACAGGGAGAGATAATGGAATCATCCTGGAATCGAGGAATGGTTTGGGCAGGAAGGGACCTTTAAGGATCACTTAATTTCATCCCCTGCTATTCCACCCACTTGCCCAGGGTGCTCCAAGCCCCATCTGGCCTGGCCTTGGACATTTCCAGGGACAGGGCAGCCATGATTTCTCTGGGTTTATGGGCACAAGGGGAAAATTTTTTGTAGGAACTTAGATGTTTTTGTTGCTCTGTCCTGCCCCAGCAGGCCTTTGGGGGGCAGAAAGTGTGGGAATAGGAGCTTTGTTCACTGCCTTGGGGTAGTCTCTGATGGTCACAAACACCCCCCACCCCCAATATCTCAAATTCACGAGAGTCAAGGCTTAAGTTGCTGTGGGAGGGGAATTCCTGGAATTCCTTTAATTCATTTTACCACAGTTAAACATAAATCACCATACTGTAGTTTTTCTGTATAAAATGCTACACTTGTTGTAAACAAAATCCTAAAATCACCACAAGCATAACCATACAGTCCTGAGAATCAAATTACCACAATGTGGGGGAAGAACTACACAAACCTCCTGTACTTAAATTTACAAGAGTCAGCTATAATGAGCTGTGTCTATTACAGCTCTAACAGAGTAACTTTGCAAACTCTACAAGGGGAAGGATCACTAAGGTACCATGTTACAGCGTCTGTCTCTTGTCTCCTAGGTCTCACAGCTAAAGGATCAGTTAATACCCGGAATCAAAGTGTTGGCAAGAGACTGGTTATACTCAAACACCAGGTGTCACAGGGAATACTGTTCACTGCAACTAGAAAGTTCACACACAAACTCACCGGGGAAGGCGGTGTCTCTTAAAGTGCCTACTTTTTTCAACACAACACAGCATACAACACTTTAGCATCCACCCACATCAGCTTTCCTCTGGCCTTCACACACTCCGGACACAATCAAAATAACAGCACACAGTAAAATAATTAATTGGATCCAGTAGTTTACTGGATTCACAAACTCCCAGGAGTGAAGCCCGAACTACTGAGGCAGTGGAATCTCCTCAGTCCATCTAGCCTGGTTAAAACATGCACGATCTACACGAACACATTAAAACACTCTAGGTGTCCTTTCCCACACTTCTCCTCTTGCTCTGCTTCTCCCCAGCCACCTCCCTGGGGCCCACTTGGCCGCCTCAGATGTGGGTAGAGCCTCCTGCCCTGCACCATGGGTACACTCACTCGCTCGCTCCCCCTTTCATTTAACTGAGCCCACCAAGCCACTTGCTCACACAACTACAAACCACACTAACCATCTCCACACACTACAAGAACACAATAGTAGCAATAAGATGCAGATTCACTCAGCTCACCCCCAGAGCCGCTAGCCATCGTGCAATTGAGCAGAGAACCCCTCCCCTGTTGCCCTATGGACCAGGGGACCCCTCTGCCACCGGCCGCACTCAGCCGATGGCTGCCGGCAGAACCTCAAACTTTTACTCACACAGGGACGAGGCCGCACACTCAGACATCTCTGAGCGGCTTATCAGCAGCCCTATTCCTTCCCCCCAGGTCCTTCTAAGGATACATACTGTTTTATCCTCACACCAGCAGGTCCTTGTTTGTCTCCCCAGGGGGCAAGCTGAGGCATGGAGCTCCTCCAGGGAAGATCCCAGGTCCGCCCCCTAACCTGTTCCTGTGGGGACAGAGACTCTCCTGGCTGGCTCACCACAAATGATTTGTAGAAAAAAAACTCCACAACTTGTAAAAATTGTAAAGCCAGTATGATTTATTTCAGTGCTGGATGCATGCTCCCCAAGGACATGCGTACCCCCAAAAATTCCCAAGTCTACTTTATCCCCTAACCTGTTGCATATGCATAAAAGACATATGCATATGTGTCACAGACATATTTTATGAAAAATCCTATTGTCAGGATTTTTCCCCTGAAAGGCTGAGAAGCCTCAAGAAAGAAATGTCAACAATAATTATCTGCTGCTGTGGAATGCAACAGGTGCTTGTTCAATTGGTCCATGTGGATTGTTTCTACTTGATGACCAATCATGGTCCAGCTGTGTGGACTCTCTGAGCAGTCACAGGATTTTGTTATACATTCCATTCTTGTTATTGCTAGCCTTCTGATGGATCTTTTCTCTCT
>VYZP01019006.1:2205-12723 GCA_013400635.1 Hypocryptadius cinnamomeus
TAATATGGTGCAGGAGGGAGCCAGTATGATCATAATTCAGCGTGATGTGGAAAGCTCTTTATGATCTTCTCTCAAGGTTAGTCAATAGCTAACTGAAGCACTATATCTGCAGCCATAGGAAAAAGAAGTAGGTTCTATAACTGGTAAATACATTTACTTTGTGTAAAATCTAAGCTTCATTTATTATGTTTGCATAGAACTATTTCAGACAAAGAGAAGCCATCAAGTCAATGGAGTGCTTGTCAAAAAATAAAGATTTACTGCTAGCTACTCCAAGACACCTTGTCTTGTCAGAAATCTTGAAATTTATAATATCAATATTAATTGAATCATTTTATCTTTATTCCATTTCTTCATCATTTGTTAAGTTTCTCACATTGCAGATGTTCCTTTACTGGAATCAGGCAAGACCAATATGACTCCAATCTCTGCAACCATTGCTTCTTTATGTAGCATAATTTATATTTTGAATATGGTAATACCCATGCCTCTGCCACTTCCCCAGCCTTGAATGATCACCTGAAGGTTCAGTCCCTTAATCCATGAATTGTGAATCAGGAAGAAAACATTATAGGATTATATAAATAAATATATGCAACAAAGATAAAGAAATAAAACCTATTTTTTCTTTTCAGTTCAGCTTCTACTTAAATAGAAAAAGACTATAAAATAAATTATTAAATTAAAAAATAAAAAGGAAAATTGGCAAAATTGGGATAATTACAATGGAACCTAGTTTCTAATATCCAACAGTCAGTTTTTTGTTTTGTCTGTGAAGCTGAACTGCATGCAAATCTTTAATAATAGCCACCTTCAAAAGACAGATCTTCATTTATGCATCTGCAGTAACAATACAATAGCTGTGTTCTGGAGTTCTTTTAACAATAGCTTCATTCAGTGATCTGCGTGTTTTTTCTAATTAATTATTTAAATATTCTGTCAGGTGCTGCAGTTAAGTCTTAATCATTTTGTAAATGGAGGAATAGACAGAGAGTTTAATTGACACCATCACATCAGAATGCATTAGTGGTATGATCACAGAGAGGAAAGTCATGGGTGTATGTCCAAGCAGGTTTTATGACATCAGTGCCTGTAACAATGAACTCTGGAGGAACTTTTTCATTCTTTCATTCAAATATGTTGGACTCATTTAATGCCAGGCTGAAGAAACACAACACAGCCATGCTTAATGTTTCAAAACCACTATAAGTTCTTGTGACATTACAGAATTACATATGTGTTGACACTGATTTAAGCCTGCGGATGTGTCCTGGGACCTAAGACCTTTGTGATTCTTTTAAACTGGCACAATTCATTTCAAGAGAAAAAGGATAACTATTGAAAATATTACACAACATATGACATACAGAAGCACTCCTGGGTCAAGTTCTCTACTCTGTTGTTGTAGAGTTGATGTTTCATCTTTAAACCTCAGTTTTCTGAAGTCCAAGTCCTCTCATGGATCATAAACCTTCCCAATTCAGAATAAGTTGTACCATTAAATGTATTGGTAGAAGTACCTCCTAATTTTATACATATCAATGTGTTAACTTAAGACTATCAAAGCAATTGATACCAAATACCTCTCATGGAAAGGGAGTCACAGACTCTATGCCAGAAGTCTGCCGTCTAACTAGATAAAGAAAAGAAAGGACTACAGAGAAAATACAGCTGAAAATGAAAAGATTTTCTCAGGTTCATGAAATAAGGTAGTGGCAGTAAGAAAAAGACTCTAAGATTTCTGTTTCCAGTCTTCTGAGCATCTGACCTATTTTCTAAATAGTTCTTCCATTTCTTTTCAAATTTCAGCAGAAGATTATAATTTATATTCAGATCTGGTACATGTAAGTAGAATATTACTGATTTGTAAATAAGCTGAGATGGGAATTTCCCTAGTGAGTTACACTTCAGTACAAAGCAAGATACAAAAAGTGCAGTACTTCACAAAACTTGATTGGAACAATATTCTCACAAGTTCATTTATTTTTTCTGAGATGCTCATACAGCTGTCAGAATCTGTAACGGTAATGAGCAATGCAAACAAAAGACAGCTATAATTGTTTGTCCCAAATAATGGTAAAAGATCAATATCACATCCTGTTTGAGTGCTGCAGTATCTAACACCACAGGCACTGCTGAAAGAGAGGTGTTATCTTCAGAATTATCATTGTTCTCCTCAAGAAATAGGAGGCAAAAAACAAGTCTGCAAGAATAAAAATGTTTAATTAAGTCGAAGAAAAATCTTGTGAACAATAAAATTCTCAACTCACAAAAGAATAAAGGTATATACATCATTTTGCTCTATAAAACTCATGAAAGGGGTTTAGAAATACAAAACCAGATTCAGCCTTTAAATTAGAAAGCACTTACACCAAGGCTACTATTGTAAGGAATGAAAATTTGTCAAAAAATGTAATCTCTGTTGTGTTCAGCTTTTGCAGTGGTCTTTTACATATCTATATACCATCAACATTTAGAAACAACCTCCACATCTTCATTCTTATGAATATGTTGCAAAGTTATAAAAATATTGGATCCCTTGGCACTACATAAATAGTACAAAGAAGTAATTGATGTTGTATGATGTTATGGTAATGTGGTGACCCTAAAGAAACCAAACCCAAAACACCACATAATTATGCCATGACATTATTATGTTATCTTCATTACTATCTTTGATTAGGGCCTGGTCTGGTCCTTTGCCTCTTTCATTTGCAGTAAAACACTAGGGTAAAGGAGAAACATTTCCTATTAATCCACATATTTATGGATTAATTGGAAATGTGTGGGTCATGGGACAGAAGTCACAGAGGTTAGGAAAAATGTTTCTGCCTTCTGTGTGCCTGGGGAAGAGAGGAATGGCTTCCCTGAGTCCCAGAGCTGCCTCAGACTCCGTCCTCCAAAACAAGGAAAGTTCCATTCCAATTGCTGTTTTCTTAGGACTTTAATGAAAGTTTGTGTATTGTTTTTAATGTGTTCACCTAAAGCTGGTCAAGTTTAGAACATTCAGTCCAAGGATGAGTCCCAAGACCCCCTTGCACTCCCATTAGTCAGCTAGGTAGCAGACAGAAATAAAGGAAAAAACCACACTCCTACCTGTGCTTCCCAAAATGCTACTCACTACTTGTCCAGCACTTGAAAGCATGGGAAATCTTTATGTTGTTGTGACATTTCAATGCATTTTTAAGAAAAAAGTTTCATATTCATTACCCACCAGAAAAAGCTTAAAAAAATTAGAGGTGTTATCTTGAAATATTGAGCATGATTTCCTAAAGTCGCAGTAGTATGCTGACCTCTCAAAAGAAGACTGAGGACATTAGCATTGGGGGATGAACATGTTTATCAAGCAATAACATTTAAGTAACGTGTGAAGAAAGTTATATTCTAAGTTTATGCAAAAGCTTTCCTCTTTTCTCCTAACCTTTTGATCCTTTTTCCAGTCAGTATTGAGGTTGCTTTCTAATAATAATCTAAAACTCTATAATGTTGGTTTATTAGCTATTTTATAGCAAGCTTTCTTATATTCTCAGTTTGATAATGTTGTATGGTATTTGGTTTTCTCAGACACAAGAAATGGAAAGATATTTCTTATATGCATGATTCCCATATTTCCTATACTTTCTCCTTTTTAAAAGGAGCCTCTTTTTATGCTTTTATTCTGTTTACTTCTTGCTTGTTTCCTCCTCTTTTGTCTTCCTATATCTTTTTTCTTATATGTCAGTCCCTTGACTCTGTTACTCTTGCTATTTGAAGTCAAAACCAGCAGGATTCCTCCTTCTTCATCCCACTCATTTCTGATTTTGACCTTATGTTTAATTCAAAATTTATTGAGTCTTTCATGAGCAGATATGAGATCCAGTCTGGGTTAGTCAACACACATCTAGATCACAGATGCTGCAAATAACAATGTGAGCAAGGCTCCAGGTCATGCACCCTCACAGTGTGCTACTGAATTGAGGTTCTGTTGTGCTGATATGAGACCAGTTAAGAGTGCTGATAAACCCTGAGTTCTACAGCAAATAGTGCTTTTCTTCTTGTCCTGAAATATGAACTATTGTATAATCCTGCCTCCCCACCCCTCCAGACATTTAGTCACACAGAAGAAATTCAGTAGTTGAGGATGATCCTGTTGCACCCTCTTTATCTTGGCTAGAGCCCTAACAGCAACACAGAAATTTGGGGTGTGACAGAAAGGCATCACAAAGGAAATCCTAGAGCTTGTCACCACTGCATGAAACAATTCCAAGGATTTGTCAGGTGAGTCCAAATATGTCTCCAGGGCTGGCTTTTTCTGGAGCTGAGGTTTTTACTCGGGCGTGGGAGTCCTCTTCTAAACTCAAGCCTGCAAAACTTCTTTCCAAGAGACCAATCTTTTAAGGCACACCAAGCAGGAACAGCATTTCCCAAATTTTATGTGAACACATCATCTGTGAGAGGCCGGTGTTAAAACCCAAATAAGTGATTGAAGGCAGTGTCCTTACCTGAGACTGCAAACCAGAGTGGACTGGGTGGTTCTTTCTACCCTGGCTACTGAAGTTGGAACACCCAAGAGAAATAAAGAATTTCAGGTAAAAAACATAAGCATTATTAATTATATATCCCCAGTGGTGAGAGTATTTATCTGCAAATAGGCAGATGGGAGTTCCAGCCCTGTTCTTACTTCATTCTTCATTTTAATGCAGAGAACCCATACTAATACATGCAGAAACATCCCTAAAGTAAGAACCAGAATACCAGCCTCCCAGCAGATATAAAAGCCATAATCTTTCCATGCCATCTCTCTGATCTTGAGTAATTTGTAGCATAGCACCATCACTTCTAGGCAGACAAAGTTTTCAACTATTTACTTCCTTCAAACATTTTGTTTGGGATGTCCTCCCAGAAAATCAACTGAGTTTCAAATACTTCAGGCAGAAGAAGGGCACAGGTCTGACTTGCCCTTATAAATGGAATAACTCCTTTTCTGAACAACAACCACAAGTGCTTTCTTTCACATCATTGTGCCATCCTCTTAACATATTCTAGGCACATCTAGGTATAAAATAATGTACACCAGATAAAATTTAATCAAAAATTCAGGTAGAAAAAATGCTTTATTCTTTGTTCCTTCGTGAAATTAAATGGCAGAAGGTGGCAAGTTGCTGAACATGACATACTCCTCCAAATGCACAACAGCAGAGCACCTCGAAAACCTCGATTGAGGTTTTGAGTAGTGACGTAAATGCAACTGATCAGCAGGAAGATTACATTTCATAGTATTAATCCTAAATTGTGCCTGAGTCTTTCTGTAGACAAGCAAGTCTCTCAATGCAGCTGTCTGTAACTCAATATATTAAATGCACATATTTCTTGTAAGAAGTGAAGCTGGATAAATATATTCTCCGGTGACAGCTGGGTGCCAAGAGATTCGAATTGGCATGCATGGGAATACATGCATTCCTTCAGAGCCATTGACAGAAAGCAGCTGGCAGCAGGACTATCCTGGTTGTTGCCCTGGCAGGCAGGTGGCTTGCTTGGCTGACCAGCTCCCAGTCTGTCCCTCTGGGCAGCCAGAGAGACAACCAACATGTTAGCTTGCCAGCTTCTTGGCTGTCTGAGTGGCAGATGGGCTTGCAAGCTGCCTGGCTGGCTGCCTGCCTAGCCCTACTTCAGCCTGATGGCTGATTTACCTGCTACCCAGCTCCCCAGATGCCTGGCAGGCTGCCTGCCCAGTTTGCCTGATCATGGGTGAGGTTATGGGCCCAAAATAGTTTGTTCTGCAAAGCAGGAGACTGCGGTGTTGGTGTTTTGTTCTCATCCAATCTGGAATGTCCCATGAAGCAGAAATTCCCAACCCAGCAAGCTTTAGTAATCAGTTTACAACATTTATCCATGTATTCTGTACATAGCAATTTAGGCTTCTTAAGACTGAAGAAACACCTCGCTGGAAATGCTTGCATAATATGTGCCTGACTTGGTTCAACTTCTCAGATTGCTTTGTACAGATTTTCTCTAGCAAAGTCAGAAAAGATTTTTAGACAGGCTTGTAATGTCATATTAATCACTGGCTCTATTTCTACTGAATTAAGCTACAGCCCAAACCATAAAGTACTAATAAACTGTAATACAGACTCATGAAAAATCATAATGATGATGGTACTGGATATGTGGCCAATAGATGTGCCAAGTGGATTGGACATTTCCTTACTTACAAAAAATAAAGACATAAATTTCTATTTGTCATAAAGACAGCAGGAGTCTGCCTTTTCTCAGAATGCCTTACCTTTAATATTCCAATTTCATTTTAATCATGCTGTCCTAAAGATTTCACTTTGCTTAAATAATGAAAAAAGGTGTTATAAAAATTGCATGAAATCAGCTTGCCCCAGGACAGGTTCTGTTGGATGTAATTACATATGCTTCAACAACTGGAGCAATGTGTTGTGAGAAAGGCTTTTAAGGTGATGGAAGTTAATTGTAAAGGTTTTAAGGTAAAAAGGGAGTGGAGAACAATGACCAGCACACTGACAAGAAGCTGTTCAATTTCTTAAAGCTCGAGAGAGTAAAAAACATTATTAAATTATTAATGGACAAAAAAAGGGTGGTAAATAGGTGATACCCTTTATCATATAAGGGAAATAAAAGCAGACTCTAACCTGGTAGAAAGTATTGTACTCTGAGAAAGACTGTCAGATACAAAGTTCTTTATGACATACCTACATATAAAATAGGACAGTTGCCTATAAAGAAGGCTGCGATATTTCCCCAGTGACACTGCTTTAGAAGGCAGTACAATAAGAAATACAATTTTTTTTTCGGCATTACTGGTAATGACAATACATCAGAATTGAAGTCTGAGGCTAAGGAAAACATTTAGACTTCTTTTTCCCAGCTGGTATACACAAAATGTTTTAAAGGACTCTCTGGGGGGCATTTCTCAAACTGGGAACTTGCTTTCCTAAGAAGTGCCAGATAGTCACAAAGAAGACAAAGGGACTGTGCATGCCTGTAAGGGCTTTATTAAAATTAATAAATAAATATGTCAAAGGCCCTATAAATGTTCTCATCACCTTGTCCTGTGCATATGATATAGCAGCTCTTTAAAATATACTGTATCGTATAGTGTTATACTTGGTGTGTAGCTAATCCTGTTCTAGTTCCTGATAAATAAAATTTTCACTTCATATTGACTTCCAGATATTTGGGTATCAGGTCTCCCATTATGTAAGAGTCACTAGAAGCACAGTAGGTTGTTTTATTAAGCATGATTTCTTGAGTTACAGCCCTTGTTCAAGAATATTGCTACCAGTACATTAATTGCTACTAATAAATTAATTATATTGCATTGAAATACTTAATAAAATAGAGGCACACTCAAGGAGTGAAGGATTATTGTTGAATTTTAATGTTAGATTCAAATACATCAGCTTTACAATTCAGTCTTTCCTGCTCTATGGCCACTTGATTTTGATGAGCTGGAAGCATGCATAAGTCCTACAGACTGCTTAAAAAGACAGCTATATTTCACATGAGAGAATGCAAAGAACAATATGCCTTTCACCCACAAATCTAGCTGACAGTACTTGGAAAATCTTTAATTTATTTCTTACAAAGGGTTCTTAATTCTTAGCTCTTCTCCTCAGGGACCTTTGGCTTCTCCATTACTTGATTTTTTTTTAGGTCTAGCCTGTTCTTTCTTCTAATTTAGGTTTTATCCTGTTTCTCATTACTGCTATTGCTGTAAATAAATTTCATAATCTGATTTCCTCATTAAGGTACACAGCATGTCTTGGTCTAGTCCCTAAGAGCTTCTGAAGCACAGTTAAGGTATTAATGCCCAAATCCTGAAATAAAGTGCTCCTACATAGGGCCAGCACCCTGCCTTTATTTAGGCCAGAACATCAGAGCTGAGCTGAGACAAAACCCCCAGAGTCCCGTGGCTGGTGGACACCGGAAAGGAAGTTTTTGTTACAATACTGAATTTTGGTTCTAAAATTCTTCTTATGTCATCTCTTAGGAATATAAAGTCACTTAAAGATCCTCCTCCCAATAAATAACTGGATGAAGAATTTCAAAGATGGGCTTCTTCCACTCCTTTCATAGTTTGAGCCTGAAATTCTTTCCATGTAACTGAATGCCCAATGATTTTTTTTCATTTGTTTAAATTGTAGTTCCTCTCCCATCCTTGTCTTGGCAAGATGAATGATTTGTACTCCAAAAAGTTCCTATATGCTGTTTGTTATCAAAGTCAATAAAATATCAAAAAGCTGAAAAATTTAGTATATCCAGAGGCTGAAGGGGAAAAATTAGGTGGTTTATATTTTTGCTAGAGCTTGCAATTAAGTCAGTAGAACAACTTTTAAAGAATAAAGGATCCAGTCTTAGAAAGACTACTTCCTTTTTGTTAGAATGAACAACCCCATGGAGTTCTGCTGCCTATGGATTCAGATTTGTAAAATTCTTATAAAAATGTTCTATTCCTGGACTCAACCTGGGTGTAAATAACATCCTGGAAAATATCCTCTCCAAGTATATGAAAGATAAAAACATCTGTTTGTTGCCCCTGCAAACTACCTTACAGATTCACACGGTACTCATGAATTTTGCATTTTTCAAGTTTTTTCCTTGATTTTGGAGAAAGTTCATGTTAACATGGAGACTACTTGGGTGAAAAGCTGCAATTCCAGCTGCAGCAAAGGGGTAAAGAAGAAGGGCTGACTATGATACAGTGATACAGCAGTGATACAGCAGTGATACAGCAATCATACCTAGAGATCTTGATTAAGCTATGCCTCAGTAAAGTGGATTCACGGCCACAACTTCTGAGCCACTTTTTCAGTATTTATGAGCATGTTTTTATATTACATGTCCAGCTGATTTGCATCTTCATCATTACTGTCATATCAGTCCATGGGCTTATTTTTCTGATATTAAGAGAATATCCTCTCCTAAAGAAATACAATTTTTCATGAACCTTTGGCTACCATAATAATTTACTGGTTCACTGAGCCTACTCTTTCCTTGCTGACTTTTAGTTGCACCATAGGAAGCAATATGGGAATAGAAAAGTCACTAAAAAAATGAAAAAATAACAGAATTAGAAGTTCTAACAAAATACATTTTATAAATCATTGATGCTTATTATGACAGCACAGTAAGTCACACTTATGTGACTTACTATGTTGGTGTGAGGCTATGCAAAAACACAAGGACACAGGGATGTTTTCTGTCTTCACTGAATGAAAGGCAAAAATGAACATACCACCCTTTAGGCAAAATGTCCTTAATAAACACAATGCTGGCATTAAAATATGACAGAATGACAGGCACAGTGAAAAAGAAAACTTGAATCGTTCTTACCACATGAGACATGTTGAAGGTAATGTATGAATAATCCAGAGGAGGTTATGCTAGGTAAAACAAGTTAATTCATCTTTGTCAGTTTTTGTCTAACATGCATATTGATTCAGTTCAACCTTTTAGAAGTTGGTATTTGAATCCATTGGAAACCAGCTAGATCAGTTGGGTCCATTAAAGATGCAGGGATTTTCTGTAATTTGTTGAATACACAAACACTTTTCTACCTATTAAGCTGATTCAGTACATTACTTATGCTTCTTACAGAAATCATTCATGAATATTTTGTTAGAAGTTTTCCATATTTTAACCTAAATTTTTGAAAAATATTTACTTACCAGAATCTCCAATGTTTTAACGTTTGTTTCATTTTGTTTTGTTTTGAAATGCATCTGTAATAACTGCAAACCTGTAGCTTGGTAACCTTTTCTTTTAAACTGGAGAAAATAATGCATGTGAAAACCCCGTGAGCAAGCTATCTCCAAAATGTAACACGCTGTTATGTACACCTTTGTAACACTGTGCTATCAATTTTATTTCAATTAAGTGTCAGATATTGAGATGTTCTATGTACTGAAATAAGCAACACAGAGAAAATAGAGGTGCAGAGAGTGTGCCCAGCCTGTGGATAGTCTTAGTAACCAGAACCCACTTCTGAAAGCCCATATTAGTTTAATCTGGACTTTAAGCAAAACACAGTGTCCAATCATATCAAATGGTTGCTGTTTCTCCACAAGACTGTGTGGAAACGCATTATTGTCCAGTTAGCTGGCAAGAATCATCACAGTAGATCTTCAGTTACATGTCTAGCTGAGAAATACAGCTATAAATAAATAAAACCGCTCCTAATTCAGACAAAGAGGATTCACTTTCAGCATAAGGAAAAACAAGGAAACAAGAAACAAGAGTAGCTGCGCAGTGAAGTCACATATATGCTCTTGTTAGTGATAACCTTTGTATTTATGGACACTGAAATCTTACCAAAACATCATATCCCCTTCTCTTTTCCAAGAAAAGAAGTATGATAAAGTGTTTATATTTTGACTAATCATGAGTAAATTTCTTCAGCTAGTAATTTAGTTACTTTATCACCTAAAAAGCACTAGCAGCATTTCAAAGCCATTAAGCTGTTCTATATATCTCTCCCTCAGTCTCAATTTATTACAAAGGAATTTATGTCAA